>SNQJ01S0050036.1:90917-112024 GCA_010110895.2 Picea sitchensis | reverse complement strand
TATCTGGTTAATGCTTGAACATAAATTTCTTTCTTGGGAAAATTTGACCAAAATAGGATTTAATGGGCCGAGTAGATTGGTTTTGTGTGGGATTAGTGAGGAGACAGTGGATCATATTTTTGTGGAATGCAGATTCACCAAAGATATTTGGCATTCAATTTCAAAGGAATTAAAGTTGTACATTACTTGGGAAGGAGGACAGATTGTTGACCGCTTATAAAGTTGGATAAGGAAGAAAGAAAATAGGGAAGAAATCCCTTGCTTTATTTGTTGGGAAGTTTGGAAACATAGAAATTTGGTTATTTTCGAAGACTTTACTCCTAATCTGGTCAGAGTGTGTACTTGCATTTTACAGGACTTGGGAGAATTGAAAGTTGCATAGTCTTCCAAGATTGGAAGGATTGATAGGCCTCCCATCCTTAACTGGGATTTGGCAGTGGGATTTTTTGATGGAGCCTCACAAGATAAGGGTACAAAGTGTGGGGAAGGTGTTGTTTTAAAATGTCAAGTTTTGGGCAAATTTAGAATAAAAATGAATTGCGATAGAGGGACCAACACCAAGGGTGAACTCCTAGCCTTGTGGTGCATTTTATTTTTTGCAAGCTATAAGAAGGTAAAAAGGTTACAACTGGTAGGCGATTCAAAGATTATTATCGATTAACATACTAATGATAATAATTTACAGGTGATCTCTCTGCATCCTTGGATGACAAAAATTAGAATGTTGAGTGGGAGGTTTCAACAACTCAAAGCTCAACATATTTACAGAGTTTACAATAAGGAAGTTGATTAGTAATCAAAAGAAGCTTTACAATTGGATAGGGGTGATTTATTTTTTGCAATAGATACATAAGGACAACCAATAAATTATGAAAGATTACCCATTAATCAATAGATCAATGGCACAAGATTGAAAAATCATTGTTGGTTATTGTGTAATAGATCATAGATGCAAGGATGCATTTTTTAATTTTGAACTGATATGTAAAACATAGGCTATAATTTACAGAATGTAGGGGAGAACGTACTAAAATACTATGTAATGAGCTCAGAAATTAAGTTTTAGTTTTAGAAAGACGTATTGTTTCTTTTAACGTTGGAAATAAGGACTGTATAATCTTGTTCTACATATAATGATTTTATAAAAGACCTATTAAATTCACTAATATAAGTTATTTTTCTGATTGAAAAAAATTAAAATGATAGTTAATTGGTATTTTTTAAAAATATTCATTTTTATTTTTATTTTTAAATCAAATATTTTAATCTAACAATACTTATTAAAACTAGATAAAAAATAGTGATACAATTGTTCTCAATCCTAGAAAATTAAAAATTAAAAATTAAAATTTTTATAAATTATTATTTTTTTTAAATTAAAATTAATGAAAAAAAATTAAAAATTAAAAATTAATTTTTTTATAAATTATTATTTTTTTTAAATTAAAATTAATAAAAAAAATTGCTGATTTTAAAAATCTTATCCAATTTGTAAAGTCAAAACTATTGAAAAAAATAATTATAATATAATTAAAAATCCTTATCTTATTGGGAAAGTCAAAACCATTCGACCAAAAGTAATTATACTAGCACATCAGTACGTCGAAAGGTTGATAAGATGAAACGAATCCTTAAAAGAATATATTAAATTTTATTGTTGATTAACAAATAAACGATTGTGCTTCATTTATCTGGTGTTAATATTTTAATTTCTGTTAATCACTTAAGTGGCAATTAGTTAGCTATCAAAGTAATTTTTAAATATGATTAGGTAAATGTAAAAAAGTAAACACATAAACGGATATCTTTATAATAGCTAGGAAGTTAATGATTGAAATCACATGCATTTATTTTGTGTGACTACTAAGAATACTCCAGCCATATTTAATCCTCTATATAGAAAACTTATTAAGCACTAAACCCCTATTAAATCTGCCCATTATCAATAAGTGTACGCCTTTCGAGATAAATTTACTTAGAAATCCTTATGCAATTTGAAAAGTCAAACCTATTTAGCGATTACAATATACTCTAATATAAATAAATAATTTCAACAATGAAAATATTATTACTATAACCACTATTGTCTTTCTAATTTATAATATTGTTAACATCATTATTTAAATAATTAAATATCATCTTTGTTAAAAAACGAACAATCAAAATTACAATAAAAAATTTATGTGTGTCTTCCACCATCCTCCCTTCATGAGTGCAAGTAACAACTAATATTGAAAAATGTTGGGGGCATAGAATTGGTTTATGCTTCATGAGTGCAAGTAACAACTAATATTGAAAAATGTCGGGGTCATAGAATTGGTTTATGAGCATAAACCATGGTCCTTAAGTTTCAACAAGTCGTTTGTATACCTATTTTCTCAAGAATATATCCGTTCATAATTATATAATATTTGAAAATGATATTATATAGAAGAATAATGATGGTTGTGAGGTTAAATTGTAATAAGGTTGTGTATATTAGTTTTATGTATGGAGTTAAGGTTATTTGAGCAAAGTACATAATTTTTTTTTGTTAGATTTTTAGTGATAATTATTATTGAATATTGATTTTCTTCTAAATATATATTAAAGTTATGACTATCTCTTAATTATGAAATATAACCTCAAACTATTTTTGATTACTTAAAAACTAATCTTATTTATATGTAAATATATTAAAAATCTAAAAACATTTGAAAAAAATAAAAGTCTAACCCTTATTAACCATAAATTAAAATAATATTATTTTATATATCCAAATTTTATTTACATACTAACTAAATTAAAATAATATTATTTTATATATCCAAATTTTATTTACATACAATAATACAATAATATTAATAATGTTATTGTTACTTATTAAAATCTTGATATTATATTAATAAAGACTAAACAAATAATCTTAAATATTATGAATTAAAAAAATTAAATTAAAAAAAAATTAAATTATCCTAATTTTTATCTATTCACTAATCAAGATATAAATCAGTTTTTTTAACACTATGATTATGATTTAACACATAAATAAGTTAAAATTATGACCTTGCTTGTCCAATCATCTACTTATCCAATCACAATTCTTATCAAAAGTTTTTATGGGTAACATCTTTCTCCATTTTTGTCTTTTCCTTGTCAAATTACATCATAACTTTAAACATAAATTTTGCATTTTCCTGGTCTATCTATATCTTTCAATTTCAATCATAACCACCTAGAAGATAAGGCCGATAAGATCTTTCCCTTTGTCATATTATGACCTTTTCCCTCTAATTGTCCTTCAAAGAAAATTTAATCTTATCTTTCATTTTCAATTATAATCACCTCCTCAATTATAATCACCTGGAAGGTAACGTCAATGAGTTTATTCAATTATCAAATTATAACCTTTTACTTCTATTTTTTTTAAAATTAAATCCAGTTTGTCATTTTCCTTTTATATTTTAGTGTAACTTTGAATTTATATAATGTTTACTTTCTCTATTTTTGTCTTTCATTTCCAATTATATCTTACATATCAAATCATAATTTAAAATTTAAAATTTGCATATCAAATCATATTTCATTTCAAAATATATCCTACATATCAAATCGTATTTCATTTCAAAATATATCCTACATATCAAATCGTAATTTAAAATTTAAAATTTAAAATTTGCATATCAAATTATAATTTAAAATTTAAAATTTGCATATGGAATAATATTTCTTCTTTTTATTTTTTCCATTTTCAATTATAATGATTTAAAAGATAAATTTGATAAGTTATTTAACAATTTTTTTTTTCAAAATAAATTATATTTTTAATTTAAAAAATTAAAATTTAAAATTTGTATATAGAATAATATTTCTTCTTTCTATTTTTTCTATTTTCAATTATAATTATTTAAAAAATAAATTTGATAAATTATTTACTAAATTATTTAATAATTTTTTTTTTCAAAATAAATTATATTTTTAATTTAAAAAATAATAAAAATATATAATTTTTTTATAAATTAATGCCACTATCGAAATTCATTAGATTAAGGTACGATCCTTTTATCAAATTATTACAAAATGTTTTAGCGTAGACTTCTCATCTCACCACAGGCTAAAAATAGTTCTCACCATCAAGCTAAAGCTAAATAGTGACTTTGTTCTAGATACTATAAATAAAAACAATCCACAAGATTTAAATATTACAGTGATCGAATTGTATAGCATATGACTATCTTAAATTTTAACAAAGTGTAATAAAGCATTTAGATATAGAAATACATTTGTAAAGCTAAATTGACTATTGGGATTTAGAAACTACTCCATCCAACACTTCTAATTGCAGAAGGCTTCCAATTCCCTAGTTCAAACCCTCCTTCGAGAGAGTGTCTACCGCTATGTTTACATCCCTAAATACATGTGAGAAAGTGATGAGAGTAAATTGTTTTGAATTCACCTTCAACTATTTAGCTAGAAATTGTAGATCAACACTTTGAATGATATGTTCATTATTCATCCATTTCATTACTAGGATCAAGTCACCAAAACACCTTACACAAGGTCAATATCAAAAGTGTGTGTAAGGCCATCAACTCAACATAGTTGTTAGTCTCTCTACCGAGATTTTATTTAAATTAATAAAATGATTATTAAAGAAGTATAAAACACCTTGAATATTATTGTGCTTGTCCGAACCTTGGCAGGTCTCATTGAAGAAGCCCCAAAGAATGGACTTATCAATATGAAAATCCCTAATTTCTCTGATTCTAGGTACTTTATTAGTCATTCTAAAGTATTGAAACATGGCACAAGTTTAAGAAAAAACATGAAAAGTTTGTACATGTCTCTCCTCAAACGATAAAGCATCACAGGCCAACCATATACCCCATAACATGAGCAAATGGACTACCTTGACACCTTTCAAAGTCTAATTCTAGAACTAACACTTT
The DNA here is from genome assembly GCA_010110895.2 of Picea sitchensis. Classification (NCBI taxonomy): domain Eukaryota; kingdom Viridiplantae; phylum Streptophyta; class Pinopsida; order Pinales; family Pinaceae; genus Picea; species Picea sitchensis. The sequence continues at coordinate 107,096 of SNQJ01S0050036.1, read as the reverse complement.
AGGTTAGCCAATCCATAGTGCAATGTCGCCCCACACCTTCTGGGCGAAAGAAAATTTTATGAACAAATGTGTGATTGATTATGCATCAGATCTACATAGAATATACATATTGGGCTCGTTTTTATTTCTTTTTTGAAGAATGTCCCAGGTTGGAGCCTTGTTGTTAATTAACAGCCACATAGACACTTTTTCTTTTTTGGGCACCTTGATTTTCCAAATATTATCCTACCACCAACATTTTTCACGAACTTCCTCCTCCATCAGAGCTTGATACCCTAACTTTGTTGTGTATTGACCTGTTGTTTTATTTTTCACCCACACTATAGAATCTGGCTCATCTTGTAACCTAATATGGATTCATTTTATCTTATATAGAAAAAAATACCACAAGGCCCCAAAGTCACCTACCAGTTCTAGATCCACCATAGAACTCCAACCCTGATGTTATATATTAATGGAGAAAACATCCCCAATTTGATTAAGTGTGAATAATCCATGATCACAAAGTTGTTGTAGCATATCAGGTAGAAGATTTTTTTTTTTACACATCCCATGACAATATCTTTCCCAAATTGAACCTGGAAACTACTTCCAACCTTCCAAGCTAGATAGTTACCAATAACAAGAAATTATACTACTAGAGCCTTCCACCATTTGGAGACATCCTTGATTCTCTTGCGTGGGGTTTTTATCCAATCCAAGAGAGAGGAAGGGGTGATGTACTTATGAATTATGTTTCTCTTCCAAAGACTCTCTTTGGTGATCAAAGTATATAGGATTTTGATAGACAGGGGCATGCCAAAAGAATGGATATGTTTAAGTCCCTAACCTCCCTCGATTTTTGGTTTAGCTAGAGATTGTCACTTTTCCAAATAAAGTCCAATCTGGTCACTATTTACCTTCCATAGATAGTCAAAGCATAACCTTCTAATCTTGTCTAAGATCCCCTTTGAGATGTGATCTAGGGTAAGTCTCTCCCCCTCCCTAGGATAACCACTTGTTACACTAAAAAATTCTCTTTTTAATCTTATTAATCAACAAGCTTTAGTCTTTCTTACCATATCTATTGGGATTTAGGTTAGACCACTAAGTGTTCATAGGGAGAATCGTTCTTTAAATTCTTCTCCTTCTCATCACTCAAGCCATTAAAATACACAAAATACGTTATGTAGTTAACCTCCATACTAGTAGCTTTGAAATATAACTCTAGTATTTCATGACATTTCCCACCCTTCTCCTCACTACCACTAGAAAAAACAAGTACATAATAGAAGGTGAGAAAGGAATTCTCTACCACAAATTTAATCCCTTTTATACTTATTGTTCTTCTAGCCATCAAAATAGAACTACTGAAGCCTTCCACAACCAACAAAAATAAATAGGGGTACAACAAACAACCTTGTTGTAAACCCCTAGCTAGTTTAAAGAAGGGAGATGTGGCCCCATCGACTAGTACTATGAATGTAATCGATTTCACATACCCCATGACCCATTTACCACGAGAATAAAAACACCCACATAAATTAGTAATAATCTTAGATGTAGCTAGAATGTCCTATCAAATGCTTTAGACAAATCGTTTTTGACCACCACAATAGGTAACTTCTTAGATCAGATAGAGTGTAAAACTTCATGAGTAGATTCAATGGCTTCATGAATTTGCCTTCCTTTAATAAAGTTGAGCCATTCTGGGGAGATGACAACATATAGAAACTTCTTAAGCCTCATTGATAACACTTTCAAAATGATCATGTAAACATAATTACAAAGAGCAATGGGAGAAAATTCATCAAAAGAATCAAGCTTGTCCACCTTTGGAATAAGGGATATAAAGGTTGTATTGAAAGAATCCAACACTTCCCCATTTAGTCTCACCTCCTCCATAGACCTTAGTAGATTCTCTCTTAGCAAATTGAAGAAGCCCAAATAGAATTTTGTAGTCCACCCATCTAGGCCTATACTTTTTTCTCTTTGAAAGGAGGACAACATAGTCAAAATCTCATCTAGAAAAATTCTTCATATAAGTGTTTATTATCTTCCCTAGTAACTAATTGTGGATATATGAAGTTACTTTGATAATTTCAACAATATTTTATCCCTCAAGATATTTATATATAGTATCAAAATGCTTACCACCTAGGTATGCAAGGTCCTTGAATCAATTGACCATCTCTCCATCCCCCTTCCACACATCCTAGATAGTATTAGTATTTTCCCAGAGTTCACAAATTGATGGAAAATTTTGGCATTCTCATCCCCTGATTGAAGCAAAGTCACTCAAATCGTTATCCTCCTCTCAACCTCCCTATAATTCAACAACTTCCACTTTTTGGCCCCCAATTCCCTCAACCTGTTTAATTCATTTGCATTAAAATTGTCTTGGAAATTTTCATCAAACAATTTATCAATAACTTTTTCAACCTCTTTAATACACTTGTCTCTATTACAATGTCTTTCCCTTTCCCAAGAAACCACCTTACCTTTAACTGATTTAAGTGAGGCAACAAATTCTTATCATAATGTTTCTAGGATATTTTAACATGTTTTTGAAATTCTTCTTCTACAAGTGATCCTAGATTAAACTTGCAAGTATTGGTTGGTATGTAATTAGAAAGTTCTATATGCAAGAAGAAAGGATTATCATAAGATATTCCTCTGAATGAAGTCCGTGATCTAACTATGTCCACATTTTTAAGTAAATGATCAAAGACAAGGAATATGTCGAGTCATTTTGACACGATATCCCTACCCACCTGATTGTTTTTCCTGGTAGGTTGAATGGATATAGGTTCCATGTTAACCAAACTTTCCAGCTCAATCTAGTGAAATAAATGCTATCCTAACAATCCATACTTGCTAGATCCTAACCATTCACAATGAATTTTAGGTCTCCACTTAGAATCAACCTACCATACCTAATCTCCTTGAAGGAAAATGATGTCTCTCAGAAAGGTAGCTTTCCTCATATGGGCCATACATTTTCATCACAAGTAATAGTCTACTGACCCATTCCCTTATTGGTGAATTCCATGCATAGACCTAGAAAAACAAACAAAGGAGTTAGTCATTTTTAAGTTTGACTTCAACCTAGTACTCAAATCCCTAAATTGACCAACAAAATCCAAAGCTAAAAACTCCTAGTCCTTAAGACATTTCTTCAAACTCCCAATTATAGAATCTCCACTACTCGTAGTCCCCTATAATAAAATAATCTCAAGTTTATCAACCTCAATAATCTTTGCTATGGATAACCTTTTATTTTGGCTACCAAACCCCTAATATTGAATGAGAGAATAATAATTATGAACTTCACTTGGGTGTCTAGTTTTCTCTAAGAACCCTAGTGATCGTATGTTGTCTAACTTGCTACATTTTTATTTGTGCAGATCCATGCCTATTATATCTACTAATGGAAATAAATATATAACTTCTTTTATTGATGATTACACCGAGATCTATTGGGTGTACTTGTTGAAAGAAAAATCACAAGCTTTTGAAAATTTTACAAAATTTCATTTATGGATCCAAAATGAAGAAAAAACACATATTGGTTCTCTTCATACTGATAATGGAAGAGAATATGCAACCACTGAATTTGGAAACTATCTTCGCAAACATGGGATTCAACATCAAACCACAATCCATACAATCCTCAACAAAATGGTGTAGCTGAAATAATGAACACGACTCTCTTAAATATGGTTCATTCAACGATGTTTTAAAAAAATGCGAATTTAATGTTTTGGGATGATGTAGTTCTATGTGAAGTATATGTGAAAAACAAGAGTCCATATCAAGCTCTTGGGAACAAGACTTCTTATGAAATGTGGTATGGCTACATTCCTTTAGTGAGGCATCTTAGGGTCTTTGGTTCCACTTGCTATATATTAATTCCTAAGAAGAAAAGAAACAATTTTGATGCAAGGAGTTGAAAGTGCATATTCTTGGGGTAATCAAATACCACCAAGGCATATCATCTTTACAATGGTAACTGGTTCATTCTTTATACAAATGCAATTTTTCTTAAATCCTCCAAGAATGAAAAGACTGTTGAGCAACAACTTGATCATCTAGATAAATACACCCATGTAAAGACATATTATCACACAGGTTTGATGTGAGATTCCACATCTTGAAGGGGGGATCCCTATATTGGGTCAATGTTTGGAATCTCCTTTTGAAGCACCATCTACCACACATGAATAAATTCCAACCACTGCATCGGAACTTGAATTTAATTTTCATGGTGTGATCGAGAGGATTGAAAGGATGAACCTTGACGAAAATGTGACACCATATCAATCAATGGAGCAACTTGGACCATCTCATAAAGGTCCACTAAATTGGTTCATAAAGACACTTGAAAGAGTTCATCTCGATGAAGATGGAAAGGCGAGAACCATAAGTTCCACAAGACAATATGGAGGTGATGTAGATCATTCAAATTTAGAGTGATGTAGATGATATGGATATTTCATATGATTGTGGTGGAATTTATCTACTAATTTTACTGAACCAACTTCCTTTGAAGAAAATATTTCTCACGATGAGTGGAAAGAATCCATGCAAAATGAATATGGTCTCTCATCAGAATGGGACATGGAAGTTGGTGGACCACATTTTATAACCAAACCAATTTGCTACAAGTGGATCTTCAAGAAAAAGTACAAATAAAATGGTTCCTTGACAATAACAAAACAAGGTTTGTGGCAAAGGGGTTCCTGAAAGGTGTTGGTTATGAGGAGACTTTTTTCCCCCATGGAAAAATGGGATATTATTCATACTCTATTTTTCCTTGGCAACACATCTTGGATACTTCATCAAATGGATGTGAAGATTTATTTATTGAATGGATACTTTAAAATATAATGCCTAGCTAATGTCTCCAATCGAGAGAAGGTTTTTGTTGTGAAGGGACAAGAAAACTAGGTATGAAAACTCATCAAATCCTTAGATGGCCTGAAACAAGCACCACAAGCATAGTATGGAAACAATAAGCTGGTATCTTAAATTTGAAGTTCATTACTTTGTATTTAGCAATTTTTGCTTTTTGTCAAGAAAGTTAACAAAACTATTGTATATCTTGTAGTGTATGTAGATGATCTATTTGACAATAGGGAACAATGAAAGCTATATTGCATCCATAAAGAAAGGGTTGAAGAAAGGATTTGAGATGACATGTTTGGGACATCTTCACTACTACTTAAAATTTAGGTGACTTAAAATCTAAAGTACATATTCATATCCCAAAGACACATTGGAGGTGATATTGAAAAAGTTTGACATGACTGAGTGTAACCTTCCCTCTACTACAATGGAATAGAAATTGAAGGTCACATCAAAAGAAGGGAATAAATTGGAGGATGCAACCAAGTACAAACAATTTGTGGGAAGTTGTATCTACCTTACCACCATCAGACCATATATTTCATTAGTTGTTGGGATTCTTTCTAGGCTCGTAAAACTTTAATGAAGGACATTGGTCTATTGCAAAAGAGTTCTAAAATACTTGAAGGAAACTCAAGAGGTTGGAATCAAGTATTTTAAGGTGTATAACTTTAACCTAATTGGATATTATGATTTAGAAATTGGGATAAAGAAAATGGTGCGTCAACTTTAGGTTGTCTCATGAGTCTTGGATCAACAACTATCTCCTATAGATCACACACACAACCATTTCTAGAAAATTCCACAACAAAGGAAGAATATGTAGACTCTGAAGAAACAAAGGAGATTGTGTGGCTCGGGGAAATACTTGAATATTTATAGGAGAAACATATGAATTCTACTTCTCTTCTAGTTGATAATACTTACGCAATCAAGTTGGCCAAGAATCCCGAATTCCATAATTGAACCAAGAACATGAACACATATGATTAGATATCATGTAGAGGCCAAGGCTACTCACATGAGACATTGTTCCTGAATGGAAGGCAAATTCTAGGCATCTTCACCAAAGCGATTCAAAGGGAAAAGTTTGAAAATTTCAAAATGATGCTTGGAATCATAAGCACCCTTTCAAATTAAGGGGAGGGGATGTTTGATACCTAATCCTTAGGGATTGAACTACTTTGTAAATATGTGTTAGGAGGAAATAGTAAAATTAAGTAGGTGAATAGAATGATGCTAACTTTGTAGTTATATGAATGACTCTTCTAGAGGTTTGAATACCAAGGTCACTAACTTTATATTTAGACATTCATGTTAATGAAAGAATCATTCATGGAGTTACTTATTCCCTCTTCCCATACTACGACTAGACACTTTCATAAAACAATAAATAGAACTGGAATGATTAAAGTCCTAATCTAATAAGCTCAAGCTAAATCAAACCACAAAACCTCATCAAATATGAAAAACATATCCATAAATAGAGGGATTTTATGGGAAAGATAACTCTATATTTATTGGATGATAACACCAATGGTGGCTACCTTGAGATTCATCGTTGTACTCCTAGCTCCAAGACCCAAAGTTCTCATGTTTAGTCCCTAGTCCACCTCATCAAACAAGTATGATCTCGATGTGTATCAAGACAAGATAACCAACTGAGTGGATAATAACTCTCACCTAAATTCTTCTCACACTAATAATGAAGTCCAGAACTCAACAATGGCAACAAACTCAAGATTAAATATTCTCACTACAATTCAATAGCATAAGGGCACTTGCATATAGACTCCCTTCCCCAGATTTGCCTCTCATACTTATAGAATCTTGAGGAGCTAATGATACGTTGTATGGCATGCAAAATATGAATATACGAGCCATACATGGCTTTCATGAGAGCCTTTTATCTTTTACAAACTAGTTGTTCTCAACTTTCCTTGTGATTTTCTGTTTTTTTGTTTTGAAGATTTAAGGAGTGGTTGTAGGTTTTGTATTGGAAAATTGTGATTGGTTGTGCTTGATCTGTGGGAAAGGCGTGTTCAACCTCTCTTTTTGCTAGGAAAAGGGCAACCTTAATATCCTTTTTCTATTTAAGTGCTATGTGAGTTAATTCTTCTTGATCTAAGAGTGTATTTTGGTCATTCCACTCAGAAGGTGTCAAGTGGACAGTCCACTCTTGACTAAGGGATATAAATAACATTATTAAAAATAAGTTACTCATTTAAACTAGAAATAAGAAGAGAGATTTGGTAAGTTAACTATTTTATGACCCTTTGTTTTCTTGTTGTTAGTTTAGTTATCATTTTATTAATAATAATCTCTTGTTAGTCATTTTAATCTTGTATTTCTAGATTATATTTTAATAAACTTTGTCCTTATTTTCTTGAATTTTACATTAGTGATTATTAATATCATTATGCTATTTAATATGTTAGCCCATTATATTTTAAGTTTAAATGGTTAATTTAACATTTCAATAGTTATGGAAAAACATTATGTTAATTTCACTAAATCTCTCTTTCTATTTTGAGTTCAAACATTTTTAATCCTATAGTGTATATTTATTTAATTGTATAGGAAGATATTTTTAGTTCAAACATTTTTAATTTTATAAAATGTATATTTATTAAATTGTTTAGGAAAATTCACATTTTTATGTTGTTTAAATTGTATTTTAAATGCAAAAATAAATTCAATCTATTGAAAAACTCATGAAATACTAGAATTATACATAAATAAACACTTAAACTTAAATTGACAAATACAAACAAAATTAAACCAAAAAAATCCAAAACCCAAAATGTATAAGAGTTAAAATACTACCATTAATGATGTAATAATTGTAAGATTAGTTATAACAATATAAATAAATAAAATATATTAAATATATTTGTCTTTCCTTGAAGTTTCTAATAAAGCAATAAGTGTTAACCCGGGGTGAAGATAATCATTAAACAAAATTAAATCAACGTAAATATAGTGACAACCTTGATTCTGGAAATACAATATAAGTGGTTATGGTAGATGGCAGGAAAGTAATAAGATGACCAAGCTCTAGGTGAGTGGGGCATGGGAGAACGTGGGTAGTGGTTGGGTTCGTTGAATGTAGACGATTTACAGAAGGTGTATTGAATTTAGACTCTTTACTCGATTCATTGAACGTGAACTTACAAATAGATAGATTTCATCATCGATCCCGGAGGCTGGTCGACGCTCAAGGTTTCTGCGTCACTCCAAGCGCAGCCCTGCGTAGATTCAGCGGCGGCGTTGATTAATTGCATCCTCCTCATAATGAGAATCCATGAAGAGGAAATGAAGATTGGTAGAGCATTTGCTGTATGGCTTGGCATCGGGATTGTGGGGGCATCCTGTCAACTCCTCGCGGCAAATCGCCAATGGCCGCTGGCTCCATCCCTTCAAGAAGTCCATGCACGAAGAAAACTACGATTTCCACATGCCTGGTTCTTGTTCTTCATTAACGAACAAGTCTAAGTCTGCGTCTTTCTTGAGCTGGGCAGCAAGGGCGCCATGAGAGTGGAGGTGGCCCCGTGAAGGAGGAGAAAAAGGGCCACGCCTAAATTCACCTGTTTAAGCGTCTTTTCTTTCTTCTCAGTCCTTTATATACAGATAATAGTACTGTTCAGTCCATAGAACTGTTACTTACTGTATTGGATGAATGGATAGATGAGTGCGAGCGAGAGATATTTAGGATTTTATGCATATATAATATAATGTTATTTTATCTTAATAGCGATTTTCCTTCATACTTGGAAACGTTGTGGGTCACTATTTGAACATATTCTCTGCACTATGCAGGGCTTACTGTCACACCATCCCAAACCCTGGAACTCGCATGAATCAAAATTAGATGATTAGCCATAATTTAGATATTTTTTTTCCTAGATTTTTGTTTTAATAATATGTATTTTTTGAAAACGTAGACACTTTGTTTGCTTCGAAATTGGGGTTCAAAGGACGCGATGATGATCACAACACAAAATCCAATGAATCTGAAAATGTGATATCATCTCATATCTCATATAATATTTACTTACTATTTGCAGTTGAGATTTTTAGTGTGTAATTATTCTATGATAACAATATCATAAAGCGATAATTTTCAGATTTGAATATCACAAATTAAACATGAGTATTAGAGGTGAAGTTAAAAGACTTTTGGTTCAGGCTAGTATAGAGTGGAAGTGGTCATGAAGCGGCCTATACTACAGGAAGAGCGACCACATTCACTTGGGTCACAATTTGCCTAATTATAGACTGTGAGAACCTTAATGATGTGAGGTCCAGTGAGCCTCACATGGAGATCGATAGTGAGGAGCCGCGAGGCTCACAGAAGGATACATGCATAGATCTCTCTTTCCCAGTTGTTCATCCTTCACACTATTAGGAGGATTCAATAGAGCTAGCAGAGCTAGTGGATCTACCTAGACATGTTGCGGTGATTAGGAAGAATCCAACATGGTTTCATGACACTTTATAGGATGGAGAGAGACATGCATCTCCTAGTGACACTTTTAGGGAGATAAAATGACCTCAAAGTTTCTTGAGTTATATGGCATTAATGAGTCACATCATTGATTTTGAACCTTCTAGTTATGAGGAGAACAAAGCAGGTTTGGAAGGATGCCATGATGGAAGAATATCGATCCATCATGAGAAGAATAATGTGTGGGATATTATGCCAATAAATGAGGGCAAGTCAATGGTATTCCAAATGGATCTACAAGATCAAGATGAACGTGGGGAAGACATTCTCCTAGATTGAATTAAATGTGATTTGACCAAGGGAAAATGATACATTCACTCATGGGGATTTTCTAGTGGTGAATGGATTAGGTGTAGTATTTCTCCTTAGTCATGATGACTTGACTAGGGTGATAAAGACTCGAGATTCTAGATGCTAGTTGATGTTTCAACATTGAGAATACATTCTCATGGATTGGTCATGTTGATTTGACCAAGGAAAATGATACATTCACTCGTAGGGATTTGTTAGTGGTGAATGACTTGAGGTGTAGTATTTATCTTTGGTATCTTTGGTTTGACTAGGAGTGATAAATACTTGATATGCTAGATGCTAGTTGATATTTCAACATTGGGAAGACATTCTCCTAGATTGGTCTTACTGATTTGACCAAGGGGATAATGATAAATTCACTCATGGGGCTTTGATAGTGGTGAATGTTGGTGTGATCTTTCTCATAACTATTGATTTGATTAGGAGTGATAAAGAATCAAGATGCTAGATTCTAGTTGAGTGTTTCAACATCGAACATACATTCTCCCAAATTGGTCATGCGGTTGTTGAGAAAAATGATACATTCACTCACGAAGACATGCTAGTTTGGCTAGTGGTGAATGGACCATGCGCAGTCTCCTATTAGTCATGTTGATTTCACTATGAGTGATAAAGAATCAAGATGTTATATGTAGTTGATTTTTCAACATCAAGCAAACATTCTCCCAGATTGGTCATGCACAAGGCTATGCTAGTTTTATATGACCAAGGGAGAATGATTGATTCATTCACTCATGGGGCTTTGCTGGTGGTGAATGGCCCTGGAATATTCTTTTCTCACTTATTAGGTGATAAGTTATCTTGGGGTATTGATAAAGACTTAGGATGCTAGATGCTATCACATGGGGACCTAGAATGGGTGTGATGAGAGAGTGTCGGTTGGCTCGGAGGAGAGTCGTTAGTGGAGTTCCCCACCTCCTCAGTTCGGTGGGAGAGAGACATCTCCGAGGATTGAGAGACATGTATCATGATTCTAGGGAAACATTTTCATACTTCAGATCCAAGCTTGGCGTGATGCAGAATGTCTCATTAAGCTAGAGGGGTAGATGTTCAACATCTGATTAAACAATCTCCTAGATTGGTGTGCAGTTTGACCAAGAGAGAATGATAAATCTATATATATTTACAGTATATTATAAATATATAAATAAATATTTATAATATAATGTATAATGTAAATAATCATTAATTAATAAATAATAATTAATTAATTAATGAAAGAAAATAATGGAAAGACATGTCCATTAATGAAAATGAGTTATGCCCAAGTATATATATTGGACCCTCAATTGTAATATATATCTCATATATCTCAAATCATCTCGTATACAATATGATATCATATCTCATATGATCTCATATAATATTTACTTACTATTTTTAGTTGATATTTTGAGTGTGTAATTATTATATGATAATATAGTATCATGAAAGGCCAATAATTGTTGGGGTCCTAACACGCACATAGGTAGAAAAATATTGGGGGATGTAAATGAGTCAATATTAATAAGACGCTTTCATCAAAATATAATGGTGATGTAAGAGACCTAATGAAACTCGCTTCTAGAAGGATCTTCCTCTAGATGCTTCTCTTGATAGACATATTTAGTATAAATAAGGAGTTTGAGGTATAGAAGCCTATTTGGAGATTATTAGCAGGTGTTGCTGTTGAAGGTTCCCCTCGAAGAACCCATAGACATTTCTTTATGAATCAAGGTGTTGTTCACATTTGTTGTTCTTATATCATTTCTAATATTTATTGTGGAGATTATCTTGGTTATATAGCATTTATTCTAAAATTACAACATTTTATTTTTGTTACATACTTTTTGTAATAAATTTTGTATTACAATTTGTATTAGAGCACTTTCCTTGGAGGAAATTGTGGGAATTTTTTTTAGGGTAGAGGCATATTCCGGCGTCTTTAAAGCCACAAAGATCCTGTCATTATGCTTTATAAACCCATGAGTTGGGGAGTCATACGGGAAATATAAGTGGTTCTTCAGCGCACATCTATTGTACCCTTGTAAACTTTGTTGGTACCCCTTCAAGTGGTGTCACATCGGACAACACATGTGTATGGATCGAACTAGATTAACTGAAGCCCTCTTAAGATAAATCGATCATCTTTGGCCTTTATAGTTGCCGAGAACAATATAGAAAGAATCTCTTTAGTTCTGGGTAATTCGAGTGAATGCGACCCAAAATTATGATCTATCCTCCTTAGTTAATTCCACGAACAGTAGATTCGAATACTGTTGTTGGACCCTTGCATTATATTATAGAGGCTATAGCATAGGAAACCATGTCATGAGACGCCAGATACCTAACCCCGCTGGGGGACGGAAACATAAACAAATTAAAACAAATAAGATCTATAGCCCGGCAACTATGTTGGGTTGCCAAATCACTACACTTTTCTTGCTGGTTAAGCAAGCATTTGGGGAATTCATGTTTGGTATTCTTGGGGCATGGAATGTATAACTTCACGAGGTGTAAAAATAAAAATTCACCATTATAACCGGGTGTATTCTAACCCGGACGAAATTTTTCACCATTATTTGAGACCTATTCCATTGGATTCATCTCGCCATATATCACATTCATCCATATCATTTTTGAAAAATTTACCCCACCTTGCCACCGGTTCCACCCACATCCTCATGGCCCATACGTAACCAAGACTTGGAAGCTAAGCTTCAACACCTTGCAATCTAGTTTCTCGAGACAAAGAAATTAGACAACTCAGTTCCAATGTTGCCTCCTTCGATGCATCCATCAATACAGCCATGCGGTCCTCAATGGAGGAAATCAAACAAATGACACAACGAGTTTGTCTTTGCATCACTTTGCACCAAGCTCAAAATCGGAATATTTTCTGGAGTGAACCTCCAAAAGGCTGAAGGTGAAAATTCCTCTCATTACCATAACTTTTAGCACCATCATTTTCAACGTGACATATGCCTTATGTGGTGGATGTGACCAAATTTGATATTTCCGGACCCCTTGGTTAAGGTAACCCAAATGGAACATTATTTCTCTTTATGCGACATTAGAGATGACAGCCAGAAAACTCCGATTGTGATGACCCCGCCATCTAGATCAAGAACGTTGGCAATGGAGAAAACTTTCCGTCAAGGTATATTGCTTGGACCCAATTGTGGCAGAGCTTTGTAGGCAGCTATGACAATGACACCAACCATTTGGAGCGTTTGACAAAATTGACAATCGAGAACGATAGAGCTTCATAGAAGGCGCCTTTGGTGACTTTTAGAGCGAGGGCATGAATGATGTTTTTTTTTTCGAGAGTGTTTTATCGGTGGCTTCAAGGATGAGATTTGGGCCCACATGTCCTCATGGCTCAACCTGAGTTGGGTGGAGGCTACTAAAAGAGATAAGAAGCACAACAAGTTGTATAATCTCAAAACCGAAAAACCTCACGGGTATATTGCTTGGACCCAATTTGTGACTGAGCTTTATGAACGCTTTGACAATGACACCAACCATTTGGGCCGTTTGAAAAAGTTGAAACAATCAGGAACAGTAGAAGACTTCATAGCTGCCTTTGAGCGCCTGACTTTTCGAACAGAGGGCATGACTGATGCTTTCTTTCGAGAGTGTTTTATCAGTGGCTTCAAGGATGAGATTTGGGCCCATGTCCTCATGGCTCAACCTTTGAGTTGGGTGGAGGCTACTAAAAGAGATAAAGAAGCACAACAGGTTGTATCCTCTCAAAACTGAAAACCCTCTTTTATCCCTTGCCCTAAACCCATAAATCCCACTACTCCCTCCGCCCCATTAAAGATCCAAAAATTGACCAGGGCTGAAATAGTTGAACGCCAACTCAAAGGCCTTTGTTATAATTGTGATGAAAAATATTTCTCGGGCCACAAGTGTAAGGAACAAAAACTTTTTATGGCCATTTCTGAGGATATTTCGGAAGAGGATGTTGAAACTCCCCTTGTGTCTGAGTCACCTGAAATCACTGACATAACCCCTCCCTCAAACCCTCCCAAAGTGGAACCGGTCATTTCCCTCAATGCTTTCACTGGCTTCTCCGCTCCCCAAACCCTCGGAAGGTCATCATTTTGGTTGATAGTGGAAGCACCCATAATTTTATTCATCGCTGCATTGCCCAAGAAACTCATTGCTAAATCCATGGCGTCAACAATTTCCAAATCATGATTGCCAATGGTGGTTCCATGAAATGTGGAGGGTGTTGTGAAAATGCGTGTCTCCAAATCTATGACTACCACCTAAAATCCCATATGTTTGCTATCGACATGGAAAGTTGTGACATTGTGTTGGGTGAATATTGGTTAAGGACTTTGGGTCCCATTCTCATGGATTTTAAGGCATTAACCATGCAATTCGACCAGGAAGGCCACCAATATAAATCCCAAGGAATCACTGCTGGTTCACCTGAGGTCACTAGTTCCCATCACATGGAAAAGCTGCTCAAAAAAGGTCATTCTAGTGTCATTGCCCAAGTCCATGCCATACAAGAAACATAGACACCCCCGGTGCGGAAAGACCTCCAAGCACTCCTTTCTAAACATCAAATGGTATTTTCCACTCCCCAAGGACTCCCTCCTTCCCATAGTGTTCATGATCATTCCATTCCCCTTGTACCCAGAAGCCTTCCTCCCAATATCCATCCATATCGCCACCCCGTTTCACAAAAAAATGAAATTGAGAAAATGGTTCAGGAACTCCTTAATGCAGGCATTATCCGCCCTAGTACGAGCCCTTACTCTTCTCCTGTAGTCATGGTCTTGAAGAAAGAAGGTTCTTGGAGAATGTGACCTGACTTCCATGCCCTCAACAAACTGACCATTAAAGACAAATTTCCCATTCCGGTCATTGATTACCTCCTGGATGAATTGAGTGGCGCCCAATTCTTTACTAAACTTAATCTTCGCTCAGGCTATCACCAGATACGTATGAAAGAGGTAGACTTTCCCAAGATGACCTTTCGAACTCATGAGGGCCACTATGAGTTTTTGGTCATGTCCTTTGGCTTGTGTAATGCCCCCTCCACCTTCCAAAGCCTCATGAATCATGTCTTCCATCCCTTTCTCTATCATTTTGTCTTAGTTTTCTTTGATGATATCCTCATCTATACAAAAACTTGGACAAACCATCTTACTCATGTGGATCGAGTTCTCCATCTAGTCTCTCAGCACAAACTTTTCCTGAAACAGTCTAAATGTGCTTTTGGTGCCTTAGAAGTAGAATACTTGGGTCATCTGGTTGGTAAGGATGGCGTCAAGGTAGATTCAAAAAATATTGAAGCTATGAAAGACTGGCTGCACCCAAAGAATCTCAAAATCTTGCGTGGATTTCTGGGCTTAACAGGGTATTATCGCAAGTTTGTTAAGAATTATGGAAAGATTGCAACACCTCTCACTTCTCTTCTAAAAAAGAACTCTTTCACTTGGACTCCAACCATTGCTCAAGATTTTCAAACCTTGAAGATGGCCATGTGCACCACTCCGGTTCTAACCCTTCCTGATTTCACAAATACCTTTGTGTTGGAATGTGATGCCTCAGGGAAAAGAATCAGTGTTGTCGTTATGCAAGAGGGTCGACCTTTGGCCTTCACCAACAAGCAACTATTTGAAAGGAATCTAGGCAAACCCATCTATGAAAAGGAAATGTTGGCTATTCTGCATGTCGTTGATATATGGCGCCCTTATCTCTTGGGGCAACTTTTCCAAATCAAGACAGACCATCAAAGCCTCAAGTAATTTCTAGAACAATGCATTTCCTCCCTGGAGCAACAAAAATGGGTGACTAAGCTCTTTGGATATGATTATGAGATCATTTACAAGAAAGGAAAAGACAATGTGGTGGCAGATGCACTGCCCCAAAAATATGAAGAAGAAGGATCCCTTTTTTCTCTTTCCTTCATTGTACCAGATTGGCTCCATGCTATTCACCAGGAATGGCTACAAGATCCCAAAAGTTCGCATCTGATCCAACAATTGCAGACCAATGCTCCAACTCCCTCAGGGTACTCTTGGCTCTAGGATGAGCTTCGATACAAAGGCCATTTGTATTTAAGTAAACAATCAAATCTTAAATCCACGGTACTTTTTGAGCTTCATGCTACACCCATAGCGAGGTACTCCGGGTTCACAAAAACCTATGACAGGGTCAAACGTTCTTTTTTCTGGGATGGTATGAAACATGACATCTGTAATTTTGTCATTGAATGTGATGTGTTTCAACGCAACAAGGGAGAAACAATCAAATCTCCGGGCACACTACAACTGCTTCCGATTCCACATGCTATTTGGAAGGATATCTCTATGGACTTTATTACCGGCTTACCCAAATCAGGAAATAAATCAGTCATAATGGTGGTTGTGGATCGCCTTTCCAAGTATTCTCATTTCTGCGCTCTTCAACACCCATTTACTGCATCCACGGTGGCTCAAATTTTCATGGACCAGGTCTTCAAGCTTCAT
>SNQJ01S0050036.1:76887-87990 GCA_010110895.2 Picea sitchensis | reverse complement strand
GGCCGAGAGTTTCAGTTAACTGACCCATATCTTTTTGTTCCGTCGGCAACTTTCCTTTTTTTCGTGCTTTGTTAGGTACACGTGGGTTGTTGTGAGTCAGTCAGCGTGCACACATGTGCAGTAATGGGTTAGGGCGCATGGGCCTTGACACAAGAGGATTTTCAAAGCGTTGTTACACAGAGTTTTGGCAAAGAAGGGATATGAATTGGCCTGATTCCAGGTAAGCATGTGTGGTGCAATTTAGGGTTATAACACTTATTGATTGATTATTAGATGACCTTAGGTTTTTCTTCTTTGGTCACTTTTCAGTCTTTAATTCAAAGTGGTGGACTGACCACTCCACGAGTCTAGAAGGACTAGAGGTATTTATTTTAAGAGTGTGGATTTTCCTTCTCAAAGGATAAGGATAGATAATACTCACTCTCCTCTACGGGAGCTAGTAAAAGAGACCCAAGCTACACTGAATAGCCCTGTAAGGGAAGAGATGGTGCAAGAAGAGTGTAGTGACAATGAGCTATCGACTGAAGGTATTTAAGGGATTTGGACAATCGTATTCCTATACCTGGGATGGTTCCATATCCTCCTCCACAAGAAAATATTAGGCCCATTGAGGTTAAATATCTTACTGATCCAACTACGAAAAATTTTAATCCACTCCTCACTGTGTCCCAATGTCCATATATTTTGCATGCTCACAATTTTGATAGTTGAAACCCTATTGATCACATGAATCCTTTATACCAGTGGACTATAATGAGTAATGTTGATGGTACTTCAGGATCTAGGGGCACCCATAACCCCATGTCTGATGTTTTTTGGGGAGGATTTGATCCTCCCATTTCAGGTATTCCTATGGTAATTGCAATCCCATATAGTTATTTTGTTTCAAGTGGGGGTATCGTCTCTCCCATAATAATCCCCAATAGTGGTATCAAGACTCGTCCCTCTACTTCATATGGTGGTGGCACTTTCTCCTCTGGGATGCCATCTACCGAGGCTCAAATCTCTACTTAATATAGTATTTATTTATCTTTTAGGACTCCATCTGTTGGAATTCATCATGTTGTGGCCAGTACACCATCTATATTACCCAATTTTAACATGTTAGTGGGGATATCTTCTACCCATTTCCCATCTTTTATATTTGGAGTGGGGCGCATCCATGCATTGATTCCATCCATGGGAAGTGGAGATAATCCAATTTCTGGCATACCAATTGGAAGCATATCTTTCCCATGAATGAGAAACATGATGAATTGAGAATTTCCTCCATTTGATCAAGTCCCAACAAGATTCCCAAAAAACATGATGTAGAAATGAACTCTTCACTAATTCTTGGTAGTGGATACACTCTAGGTAATTATTTAGTCAGTACCAATCAAATGATGGGACAAACTCCTAGAAGTTGGAATTCTTTGGCTCAAACAAAACCATCTTTGTTGGTAATGTTTAATTTTCCATATTTGACGAAGCTTACCAATGACCCAATGTTGCATGATTCAAATTGACCTTCCGTTCCCACCACAGACATCCCAATGTTTTAAGGGAAATCCAAACAATACCGTGTAAACCATGTGATTACATTCCATCTTTGGTGCTCTTCAAATTCATCGATGGATGACTCCATTTGACTTAGACTTTTCCATAAATCCTTGAAAAGAGTAGCCAAAAAATGGTACATTGAGCCCCCCCAAGCTTAACTTCACAACTATGAAGATTTAGAATTGACATTCTTGAACCATTTCTAGTTTCTCATCCAATATGAGATAGGGACTAATATATTGAATTCATTTTGATAAGACACTTCTACCCATATCTCTAACCACCTCCAAGAGTGGTGAAGGAGACATCATATGATTAAGGCTCATATTCTTGATGAGTTCTTGTTGGATTGTTTTCTTAAATATTTATTTCCTTGTATCACCAAGAATGTCACTCTATCAAGGGTTACAATCAAAGAGAAAGGTATATTTAGGGCCCAACAATTGCAGTTAATTTATTCTCAATCTAGGGTTCTTTATGAGATCTTCCCCAATGCACTAAGGGCATAAACAGATCCCACCAAGCCTAAATTGGGAATGAAAGTCGATGGAATGGTCATTTCTTTGGAGTATTATGCAACTAATTAGGTCTCAAACCAGATGAGAAAAATTTAATTGTATTATAATTTTCTTGCGGGTACATAAGGTGATGCTAGTACCTCTATCCCCATCCAATCCTTTGATGTCCACACTGTTCATGCATCTAGCCCAAAGGGAAACTAGCAAAACATAGGAAATAAGATAAATGAAAACAAGAAAGAGGCCAATGGAAATAATGAAAATGATAACAATTCTAATGGGGGTAGTAAGGAAAAGAAGAAGATGAAGTTTCCTTCCAAGCTTTGTAAGGATGACCATATTACTCAGTTGGAGGAATCCTATTGATAGTTGTTGAAATGAGATGCTCACTAGAAATTTGTTATTTTAACAAACTATTTTCCTCCACAAGGATAGCAAATGGTTTCTCTAATTATAACTAACCCTACACTTCTGCAAGGAGGAAACCAAGGATCCCCTTCGCAAGGGGGAAACCAAGGAGCCTCTTCATCATGGGGAAAACCATCTAATGTATTAATTTGAAAATTATATGTAAATGTCTAGACTAGGGATCATAATTGGGATGCCCCTAAAAATATATCCAAAGGAAAATAAGTGTCTATGTCTGACATACCAAACGATTTTCACATAGATAAATTAGAAGTTGATGAGATGGCATGCCTTCTAAAAGGTATGTTGAAAATTTTACAACATAACCCTAATACTCAGGATGCTTAGAAATAAAACATTGTTGAATATATGACCTAGGCTCCATGTGCTATGTCTGCCTTGGAAGTCCACCAGAGATTCCCTATCCAATATAAATCATTTCTATTAGAAGTTTTGATCTTGTGGAATATCATATTATAACTTTCAACATGGAAAATGTGAATCCACAACTTCCCCACTATGTTGCATTCCAAATCCAAGTTTCATCTCATGAAATAAACATATTTAAGACACTGATGGATGAAGGAGCTTCCACTTGTGTAATGTCATTTTCATGTTCGAGAGCCCTTGGATCCCTTGAGATTATTCCTTCACCAACAATGTTAAAATGTTTTGATGGGCACTCGTTCAAACCTCATGGGATCATCCCATCATTCCCTATTCAACTCGGGGGGGGACATGACTATAGAGGTAGAAGTTGTTGATGCTCCTTTAGATTACAATATCCTCTTAGGTCACAATTGGGCTTATGCTATGATATTTGTGGTATTTTTTGTATTCAGAGTTGTCTATTTCCCTCACTAGGGAAATATCATAACGACAAATCACATGTCTTTATGCAGACTTGATCCTATGTCTTCCTTGGGAACTAATGTTTAGTTAGTGGACAATTATTTGAGGACTATAAATAATGTGTATGTTGGGATATACACTTCACTGATGGGAAATTTTAACCTTTCTTCTCTTATATCATACGTTGACTCTTCTCCCATGTATATGATCTCATCAATTACTACAAGCTCCATGGTTTTAGAAGTTGCTTTCAAAATGTCTGATTTTGAGGACCCATGGGTAGTAATGGATCCTTCTATTTTGGAAGAATAATATGGACATATAGGAGAATATATGCATTTTTCTATGGAATATATTGCTTATCAGTATATTCAAATCACCTCTACAGACACTGATCACACTTCTTCATTAATGGAAGAGTATGACTAGTTCACTTCAACAATATGGGTTGTCAAACCTCCCAGTTCAGATGATTTTTGGATGTTGAATTGCCTTCATGTGAGGCTATTCTCAAATACATGAATATGAATGATATACCATGGGAAATACATGCTTCATCGATATTTCTTTCTTCCTAAATTGGATTAGTTAAAGGTTGGCACACATAACATAGAGAACACATTTTCAAAACGTGCCTTCGATTTTCCTCTTAATACCTATGTCTAGGATGAACATCGCATATATTTAATGAGTCTTGAAGGTCATCATAGAAAGAAATTGACAGATAATGAGATGTATTATCGATGAATTGAATATCATTATGATCAATGTGTAAATCCTTGAGCCCTTTTGAAGTCATCTTGGTTTTGGTTCTAGTCCAGAATCATTTTGCATTAGGAGCTTGGAAATTCGAACATGTGTGGCATGGCCCTTCCATTGTGARTTGTGTATTTCCAACAAGGAAAAATGGGTTAGTTGATCATGGTGGAAATCCTATGCATGAGCCTCATCTGGGGMTTCACCCAATCCATGTGGATATTGGTGGCCACCCACCTCTTCCAAATTCCAAGTGGCTCATCTTRACAGTTTTCAATTCAACATGTTTCTCTATAATGGGGACATTTCTTTGTAATTGTGGGTTTTTCACTTTTGGGGCTATCCTAAATMCCTACACAACATCCAGGTGGATAATGGTGGYCTCCCACCTATTCCGACTGGCTTATTTTGGAAATTTTCATGTCAGTACATCTTTATGTACTTCCAARGCCATTTTGGGGCCCTAAATAGTGTTTTATTGGCTTTTGATTGTCAAAATATAGACAAAGTCGGATTTTGACACCATAATGCATAGTTATTGAAAATACCTTTCCAATGGGCTATCACACACCTAAAACAAAKATTGTATGAAAAAGTTACAAGCCCGAGAAGTTGATATACTACCTTAACCCAACGGGGCCCATATGAATTTTGGCGCTTCATCTCCTAGCGTTAGATTTTTGGATGTCTATGGTTTTGGAATTCGTGTTTATCATAAAAAGGCCTTTAGAACCTCATTGTACTCATGTTCTTGTGAATGAGAGTAGTTGTCACATATCTTCTCAGAGATAAAGCTGCCACCATTCTAGAGAGTCTTGCACTCTGTATTTTTACAGTCTCTGTACATTTATTTCATTAATAGAAATCATGTATTGTTGTATTTATCTGTTTATGGAAATATTTAAGTGTATTTCATTTTAATATCTCTACTTTCATTTCGTTCCGAAAATAATCTGAATCAGTTGTATCATAGCAGGATTCTCTTGATCGTTTTTTAGTGCATGTCCCCGACGAGGTCCGGGTATAGAAAGTTGGGTCTCGATCTTATCTCTCTTGAGGAAAAATGCTCTTGTATGCACAAGAAACCCTCCATGGTGGAAGAAAAGAAAAATGGCGAAGAAGAAGATTCTATCAACCTGTTTCTTGGGAATTTTCCCACATCCTTCAACGGATATCGATAGAAACATGTGCATCTTCATCAAGTGACCACTTTGGAGGAAGCTCTCCTTTCAAGGTACAAGTTAATTTTGATATTACCATATTTTAAGGTCAGATAGATCCAGATGCCTTAGAAAAATGGTTAAATCTATTAGAAGGTTGTTTCTCTATTCACAATTTTTTCGACAAGGAAAATATCACCTTCTCACTCCTGAAGGCTCTCCCCCATGTCAAACATTGCCAGGAAATTTACTGGGAGCAAAGTTCCATAGAGGAATTTGGAATATATGGGATTGAGCCCACTTGGGATTTTTTTGTGGATGCGGTCAAGGAAAAATACTATCCTATTGATAACTATGAAGACCACTACATGAGATGGACCACACTACGACAAGATAAGAGACAAACAATGTCGTAGTTCACGAATACTTTCCATACCTTGCAAACCAATATGGGTATCAAAGACTCCAAGTGACATCTGGTTTCGAAATACTATGGGGCTTTGCATAGGTACATCCAAACCAAAATGGATTTCCTAAACATCTCATCGTTGGGAGATGTCTATCGATATGATGTCAAAATAAAGTAGAAATTTAGGCACAAGAAAAAATGAGAGTTCAAGTCTGTGAATCCGCAACAACCATAGCATAGTAAAGACAAACCTAACCAATAGCCTCTCGACAACTAGTCCAAGAAATAGGAAAATAAGGGTAAAGGAAAGATGAAGAATGACAATGGGAAGTGGTGCGACTTCCACAAAATCCCCTGGCCAAACACCAATGAATGTCGCTCGAAATAGTCATTAGTGGTCGAAGTCAAAGACAAGGATCCAAACCATGATTCAGAATATAATCCAGAAAATAATGAAGAAAAATAGATCATCGACACAGACCCCATTGCTACTGTCACGACTTCAACAATTCAACCAAAAGAACCAATAGATCCTAAAGAAGGGGACTGCCTCTTCCATTCACAGATGTGGGTGAAGGGGACCCCATTGCATTTCATTGTTGATAGTGGAAGCCAAAAGAATCGCATCTCATCTTAGGTTTTCAAACAGTCGAGGTTGTTAACAACACTACACCCATAGCCATACAACATTGGGTGGATTCACCAAGGACGAGATCTATGTTTCATCCATTAGTGTTGCATGTCTTATGGAATCCATCCCTTCAAGGATGAGGTAGTGTGTGATGTTACCCCTCTTGATGTCTATGATGTTTTTTTGGGCCAACCATATATGTGGAAACATCATGTTGTTTATGAGTCTCGACCACGTAGTGTCATTATTTCTCTGGGGGGTCAGATCTATAGGATACCAAAGGTAGTTTCGACTATTGTTCCACCAAAACAATGTCTCAAGGTAATCTCTCATACTGCAAAATTCATCGTCTTCATAGTATGTTCAAAGGATGCATAGAAGGCCACTGCAACCACTGCAACCTCAACACCTTCTATCCAGTAGAAGTAGATTGTAGAAGAGAAAGAAGATATTGTTTCTTCACCTACAATGTTGCCTACACAATGCCCCATCAAGCCCAGAGACAATAGGTTGGTGGAATAGATTCAACCTCACCAACAATAGTTTTGTGATAGCCTTCCACAGACCAAGCATCACAACTTCTCCAACAAGGCACGCAACTCACCAAGATTCAAATTCAGAAAATTCTTTCCCCTCTTCCATGGGAACTTAACGTAATGAATACCATTGCTTCCTAAGGGGGGAGTACTGATCCAAGTGGATATTGGTGGCCACCCTCTTGTTCCAAATTCCAACTAACTCATCTTGACAGTTTTTAGTTTAGCACGTTTCTTTATAATGGGGACATTTATTTGTAATTGTGGGTTCTGCACCTCCATGGATGTCCTAAATCCCTACAAATCATCTAGGTGGATAATGGTGGCCTCCCAACTATTCCAACTAGCTTATTTTGGAAGTTTTCATGTCAATACATCTTTATGAACTTCTAGGGCCATTTTGGGGCCCTAAACAGTGTTTTCTTGGCTTGCCATAGTCAAACTGTAGATAGAGACAAAGTTTGATGGAATAATGTGTATTTCTCGAAAATACCTTTCCAATGGGCTATCACACGTCTAAAAAAAAGATCGTATTCAAAAGTTACGACCTTGGGAAGTTGATATACTAACTTACCCCAACGGGATGGCCCACATGAATTTTGGCGCTTCATCTCCTAAGGTTAGATTTTTGGATGTCTATCGTTTTGGCATTCATGTTTATCATAAAAAGGCCTTCAGAGCCTCATTGTACTCATCTTCTTCTGAATGAATGTAGCCATCACATCTCTTCTCAGAGATAAAGTTTCCACCATTCTAGCGAGTCTTGCACTCTGTATTTTTACAGTCTCTGTAGATTTCTTTCATTAATAGAAATTATGTATTGTTGTATTTCTCTATTTCTAGAAATATTTATGTGTATTTAATTGTAATATCTCGTCTTTCATTTCGTTAAGAAAATAATCCATATCATCACCTGAAGAGGTACTACACTTAGGTAGCAATGCTTGGGAAATTCCCTTGTAATTGTTGTACATAAGTAGATTCTATTGCATTGATTTTATTTATCTTTTCGATTTATTCTAGTCATTGCTTATCATTCTTTGTGCTTCATTGGAAAATGTTAGAATATACACCTATTTTTCTAAGAATTGTGGATGGTGTCATCTTCCACACTTGGACTGTCACTTCCACCGCTTGGGTGATCTATTCTCCCATAGGCCAACTTGTGAACATAGGAGGAGCTTCTCTTGGACCTAAAATTAATAACATCATTGAGTATAGTGCAGTTATTGAATCACTGTCAAAATCCATTTTTCATGTAATTTGAAATTTGGTAGTTCACCTGGATTCATAACTAGCAAGGTGGCAGTTAAATGGCGTATATTGTGTTGGTGATCCTACACTTTTTCGAAAGTTCTTATGGGTGAAACTTTTAGAGAATTCACATCTCAAGGATTTTTAATTATCTATATGATGCATTATCTAATTATGTATTATATTGGCATTTTTCAGATTAAGTAAAAACATAGTATGCATGTAAATACCATGAAAAGTAATCACACCATTTTTCACATATTGGAAAAGCCAAAAATGGTGTAAATATTGTATTAATAATTTCATCAAGTAAAAAATGTGTGGAAGTGCTATACAAAATTGGACATTCTATCCCATGATGATACATATATATATATATGATCACATATTACAACAAGCCCATGCATCCACTATGTCTTAGGCCCTGGCTCAACATGGGTCTCATGGTATCATATGATGGCGTTGGCCAGTACCCATTGGAAGAGTCAGACCCATGCTCATGGTACTTCTACCACATTTCTCTAAACATGATCTAAGAGGTCTTCTACTTTCACCATCAACACCTTGTGGGTCAACCCCTCAAGGTTACGTTGGATAGATCATAGTACCCTCCTAGCCTGTCCTCCTTTATGGTCCTCACTTCTACCCCTACACCGATGTATGGGATATCCTGCAGGTTAGGTCAGTCCTACATATACATCATCATATTTTTTATTAGTCACTCTATATACCATAAAAAAAAAAATCCCCTCTTCTTTCATATACAATGAAAATATAAAAATTAAATAACTTTAAAAAATACAAATTCACTTACCAATGTCACCCCATGCAACATATGTAGGTAGTGCCAAGTCGGTATCCCCAGGGAAATCCATGATGACATATGGGAATTCATTACTAGAAATCAATTGGTTTGAACACCAATCAAATAATACATTGTTGAAGGCATTCATGACACACCCACCTCCAAGGCGATGCATCATATTTTCCTAATGGACCATCTTGGGATCTCTAATCCTAGTTGGGTTAAGTATGATGCCAGGGTGCATATATGTAATCCTCTTAAGGAATAAAGAGAAAAGTATGCTCCAACAACTAAATTCTCTTGTATCCTTGATTTGAAGTCAGTTAACTATGATTTCATGTTCCCAAGGAGCCTTGTGCACCAATCGAAAATTGCAGGCCTTAATCACTCGACCATGTAGAAAATATGTGGGTTGGATTCCTGATGTAATAATATTAAGTCGACCACATGTACGATAGTCAAGAGGATGATTTTTAAGCTCAAGATATCAATATTGTTGATTGGGAATTGAGATCCCTTTTTTTGTGTTCCTATGGTGAAACAGGTATCCACATATTGTTGTATGGTCATTGCACCACCATCGTGTCCTCATCCTCTCAAGTTTATTGACTCCCATAACCAAGATAAACCTATTACGGAGTAAATTTCCCCAATCTCGATCTTTAGGACCTCATCATCCAAGACAAGGGAATTTTGTTCTGGTCCCCAATACCCTACCATTGTTTGCAATAATTGTTTTTGGGCACGCATGTTTAGAATCCTGAAGAATTTGAGAAGCCCAAAATCTCAGAGTGCATATATCTATTCTTGGTCATTTATGGCAATGTTTTCCACATCCTCATGCTCTCTTTCTCTCGAAACAATAGCCATGTCATGTCTCCTTCATTTCTAGGATTTTTTTTTTAGTTTAGGGGCATATTTTCCATACTTATAGGTGCATGTGCACAGACCTTTCCTTCACAAGAAGTGCATGTATGTGCACCTTTCCTTCACAAGAGGTGCATGTAGGGTCATCTACATGCACCTAGTATGAAGGAAAGGAAAATGTACACACTCCTTCACTAATAGGGTTCCTCGTGTTGATTTTTATGATCTTTAGATTTGATAATTGTTGTAATATACCAGATATAAAAAGTGTGCAGAACAGAAATAAAATTATAGAAATGGCATAATAAAAATAATATAATGAGCATAATCTCCACAATAACACAAAAATGATATAAGAACAACAACAGAAATAGCACTTTGATTCAGAAAGCAATGTTCACGGGCCTCTTCGAGGGGGCAACCTCCACTCGAGCAGTGCTTTGTTACAATAATCTCCAAGCTAGGGTTTTCATACCCTTGACTCTTATTTATACTAAATATGTCTATCAAGAGAAGAATCTAGAGGAAGATCCTTCTAGAAGCGAAAGCTTCTATTAGGTCTTCTTACATCCGCCTTATTCTATATTATTGAAAGGCCTTATTAATATTTACCTTTATTACATCCGAATATATTGTTCTACCTATGTGCGGGTTAGGACCCTAACATGTCTGCCCCCTTAAAAACATCATTGTCCTCAAGGCTGGAGATGTGGAGACTGCTGCAGAATGGTAGTTGGTTCCTAAGTGGCATCTGCTGGAGTTGTATCTTTCCATTGGACTAGCACTTCCTTGACAGTTCTCTGACGCAGGCGACGCTCATGCTGGTCCAAAACTACTTCTGGCTATAGCCAAATGAATCCTTTTTTAGCTAACTCAGGAAGGTTGGTTTGAATTTGGCACCCTTCTTTAAGCATGAAACATGAAAACAAGGATGTAGCTTCGAGTGACTGGATAGAGCTAACTGATAGGCGACTTGTCCCACACGCTTTATAACTGTATAAGGACCATAAAATTTGGGCACTAGCTTCTGACAATGCTCGACCTTGAGGGAAGTTTGTTTGTATGGTTGCATTTGCAGAAACACCTGATCCCCTTCTGCAAATTGACATTCCGAGCGACCTTGATCTGCTTTTTGCTTCATGTTATTTTTTTCCATGACCAAGTTTTCTTTGAGGGTACGGAGAATATCCTCTCAAACTGTAATTGTTTGGTCAACCGCCTGGACCTTCGAGGTACCCGATAAGTATGAGAGAACTGAAGGTGGCTTCTGTCTATATACCGCTTCAAAAGGAGTCATGTGTGTAGTTGTATGGTAGGAAGTGTTGTACCACCATTCAACTAGGGGTAACCATTGAGCCCATTGAT
>SNQJ01S0050036.1:44052-60360 GCA_010110895.2 Picea sitchensis | reverse complement strand
ATTATCCCTATGAACACTTAGTGGTCTAACCTAAATCCCAATGGATATGGTAAGAAAGACTAAAGCTTGTTGATTAATAAGATTAAAAAGAGAATTTATCAGTGTAACAAGTGGTTATCCTAGGGAGGGGGGAGAGCCTTACCCTAGCTCACATCTCAAAGGGGATGTTAGAAAATATTAGAAGGCTATGCTTTGAATATCTATGGAAGGTAAATAGTGACCAGATTGGACTTTATTTGGAAAAGTGACAATCTCTAGCTAAACCAAAAATTGAGGGAGGTTGGGGACTTAAACATATCCATTATTTTGGCATGGCCCTGTCTATCAAAAGCCTGTATACTTTGATCACCAAAGAGAGTCTTTGGAAGAGAAACATAATTCATAATTACATCACCCCTTCCTCTCTCTTGGATTGGATCAAAACCCCACGCAAGAGAATCAAGGATGTCTCCAAATAGTGGAACTCTCTAGTATTATAATTTCTTGTTATTGGTAACTATCTATCTTGGAAGGTTGGATGCAATTTCCAGGTTCAATTCGGGAAAGATGTTTTCATGGGATGTGTAAAAAAAAAAAATCTTCTACCTGATATGCTACAACAACTTTGTGATCATGGATTATTCACACTTAATCAAATTGTGGATGCTTTCTCCATTAATATATAACATCAGGGTTGGAGTTCTATGGTGGATCTAGAACTGGTAGGTGACTTTGGGGCCTTGTGGTATTTTTTTCTATCTAAGATAAAATGAATCCATATTAGGTTACAAGATGAGCCAAATTCTATAGTGTGGGTGAAAAATAAAACAACGGGTCAATACACAACAAAGTTAGGGTATCAAGCTCTGATGGAGGAGGAAGTTCGTGACAAATTTTGGTGGTAGGATAATATTTGGAAAATCAAGGTGCCCAAAAAAGCAAAAGTGTTTATGTGGTTGGTAATTAACAACAAGGCTCCAACATGGGACATTCTTCAAAACATAAATAAAAACGAGCCCAATATGTATCTTCTATGTAGATCTGATGCATAATCAATCACACATTTGTTCATGAAATTTCCTTTCGCCCAGAAGGTGTGGGGCGACATTGCACTACGAATTGGCTCACCTAAAGTGTCATTTCTAGAATTAGACTTTGAAAGGTTTCAAGGTAGTCCATTTTCTCATGTTATGGGGTATATGGTTGGCCTGTGATGCTTTGTTGTTTGAGGAGAGACATGTGCAAACTTTTCATGTTTTTTCTTGAACTCGTGCCATGTTTCAACACTTTAGAATGACTAATAAAGTACCTAGAATCAGAGAAATTAGGGATTTTCATATTGATAAGTCCATTCTTTGGGGCTTCTTCAATGAGACCTGCTAAGGTTCGGACAAGCACAATAGTATTCAGGGTGTTTTATACTTCTTTAATAATCATTTTATTAATTTAAAGAAAATCTCGATAGAGGGACTAACAACTATGTTGAGTTGATGGCCTTACACACACTTTTGATATTGACCTTGTGTAAAGATATTTTGTAACTTCGGGTATTTTGGTGACTTGATGCTAGTAATGAAATGGATGAATAATGAACATATCATTCAAAGTGTTGACCCACCATTTCTAGCTAATTAGTTGAAGGTGAATTCAAAACAATTTACTCTCATCACTTTCTCACATGTATTTAGGGATGTAAACACAGTGGTAGACACTCTCTCAAAGAATGGTTTGAACTAGGGAATTGGCGGCCTTATGCAATTAGAAGTGTTGGATGGAGTAGTTTCTAAATCCGAATACTCAATTTAGCTTTACAAATGTATTTCTATATCTAAATGCTTTATTACACTTTGTTAAAATTTAAGATAGCCATATGCTATACAATTCGATTACTGTAATATTTAAATCTTGTGGATTGTTTTTATTTATAGTATCTAGAACAAAGTCACTATTTAGCTTAATGGTGAGAACTATTTTTAGCTTGTGGTGAGATGAGAAGTCTACGGTAAAACATTTTGTAATAATTTGATAAAAGGATCGTACCTTAATCTTACAATGAATTTAGATAATGTCATTAATATATAAAAAATATTCTTTTATTATTTTTTAAATTAAAAATATAATTCATTTTGAAAAGAAAAAAAGTTTATTAAATAATCTAGTGAATAATTTATCAAATTTATTTTTTAAATAATTATAATTGAAAATGAAAAAATAGAAAGAAGAAATATTATCCCATATGTAAATTTTAAATTTTAAATTATGATTTGATATGTAAGGTATAATTAGAAATGAGTGACAAAAATAGAGAAAGTAAACATTATATAAATTCAAAGTTACACTAAAATATAAAAAGGAAAATGACAAACTCGATTTAATTTCGACAAATAAATAGAAGTAAAAGGTTATAATTTGATAATTGAATAAACTGATTGACGTTACCTTGTAGCTGATTATAATTGAAAATGAAAGATAAGATTAGATTTTATGATGTCATTTGACAAGGAAAGATAAAATGAAGAAAGATATTACCCATACAAACTTTTGATAAGAATTGTGATTCGATAAGTAGATGATTGGACAAGCAAGGTAACAATTTTAACTTATTTTATGTGTTAAATCATAATGAGTGTTAAAAAACGGGTTTATATGTTGATTAATGTTTACACTTAAATAGATAAAAATGCTACTCGTGGTCATTCATTCATCTGCAATGGAGTCGGTAATACACTCATTTCACAATTATGGAATGATCAAATCGATCTGCTAGGTACAAATTAATAATCTCACGAACCGAGATATTTATTAGTACTCATCGAGTCTTTTTACTTGTAGGAAAAGATTATTAATGTCGCAGTCTACTTGTTTTTCCTTCATGTAATTTGTTCTATGTATTTTCATGTTATAGGCAAAGTGCATGCTCTGTTTGCATTTTGCGATTCAATTGTGGATGTGGGAAACAATCATTACACCCCCACATTAACCAAAGCCAACTATCATCAAGCCCACGTAATGCTATTATAGTGGAAAACTATCAACAAATTTCATCGGTATATCTAATAAAAATAATTGTTCCAAACTATTTATATATATAAAAAAACATAACCCAACTAGTACCTAATTTTAGAATATTAATCTAGTTTTCAGTTGCAGGATTAAGGTTTAATGAGACGTTGCGTCGATATTTATATTTTCAACTCAATACGCAAGATCTCATAATATGCATCAATGTTTCTTTTGTAGCAACTTGAAACAATAACGTCATCGTTTTATAGCCTTAATTTCCACCCTATAGAGCCAAGGGGGAATACAACAGAAGATGAAAGCCAAGACAAAACTCTGGCTTAAGATTTAGGTCATTTTTGAAGGGTGTTGCTTGTCATACATAAGACAACAAGCGACTAGTTGTTGGTCAGCTATAGTGCAACTAGTGACACCCTTTGTAACCTTCTAGATTCACGGAGTTTTGAAGAGGTAAGCGAGGGATGAGTTGGTTCTTCATGGCATAAGCCTTGGAAATCACATCACCCGAGTATTCATTGGTCTCTAGAATATCTAGAAGCTCTCCCAGGCCTCTTCCAAGGATCTATATAAAGAAGGTAAATCTTGAGTATGGGGAGGAAGAATCATTTGTAGATTCATGTTGTCCAAATAGAAAGGAGCTTCTCCATTCCACAACAACCACAATCAGATTGCCTAGTTTTATTAAGAAGATGAGGAGAATCAAGGAGAAAGGGGCCAAGGAGGATGCATCTACACTAAAGGTATGCTTTTTTATGTATTCTTTGCATTTTGAGTTAATGGATCATTGGTTTTCCCATTAATATTTGTGTTATATTCATGAATGTTTAGATCTGGTCTTGTAATGAATAGATCAACTTATATATGAAATAGATTGGTGATTTCTAACACTAGGAGAAGAAGTAGTTTGGTTTTTGTTTGTTGCTTGTGTGCGGGGAGTAGGTTGCAAGGACTAGAGCTAGAACTCAAGATCGACAACAACCAAGACATACGAGGACAACCTTCAAAAGTAAGGTATGCCATTCTTTCTCCTCTTGGTGTAAAAAGGAATTGTCTTTTTAGATCTATGGAAACGATTAGAAGTCTAACCCCACTGTCTATCTAGGATAAGTAGATAGATCCTAGGGAGATCTTACTGTCCACCCGTGAGATTTTCTCCATAACAAAACTGGCGACTCTACTGGGGACAAATCTTTGATTCTTCTCTAGTTTAGAATCCCTTGCCTTTCATCCTCTATTTTGATTTGTCTGTTTTCTTACCTGCTACTCCCTCAGAGTTTAGATCTCTTAGATGTAATAGATCCGAGAAAAATCTTTATTTTTATTTTTCATTTTGAAAAACTTTGCAGTAGTCGTTGGTTGTACTATTGGTGTCCAATGACTAGTTGCTTGTTGTAGGTCCTACAACCAGTGACATCCCCCTGTAAATTTTGTAATCTACAAAATTATTAGATTTCCTTGTTCAGATATGGACATGTCTGATCTCAAATATTTGTGATTGATCTATACTTTTAAGATCTTTCCTCTGATTGAGTCTTGTTGTCACATCTTGTGTCTTCAATTCGAATTTGAAGTGTGTTTGTGTGGCTTGATTGGATTGCTTGTGTACACTTGGTTGTTGTCTATTGAGCCATTGAAGTTGGGAAGTGCACCCCACATATCTAGTTAGATATGGATTGTCCCTTATTGATTGCATTTGGTTTTTTTCTCCTTTTGTGGTTAGTGCTCATTACTAGATCCATTTTCATAGATAAGCTTTGGGTGAGATTCTTGTAGAGACATTGGAGTGGGATTTTCAACATCACTACCAATTTCCTACGCCCCTTGCTTGTTTATTTGTTGGTTTTGCATTTGCACATTTTTCTCTTGAATAGATTAAGAAACCCTTTGCATCAAATTTGGAAAAATAAAAATAAAATATGTGCATGCTTACAAGATTTTGAAGCATTAAAAACAAAGAGCATTGTTGAAGTGTTTTGTTTGGGATTTTGGAAAAAGTTTTGGATTTGATTTGTTTGCATGATTTCCTAGTGTTTGAGATTGCATTTTGAAGTGTACAAAGAAAAATATATCTTTTCCCTCACATTGTTAGAATTCATCGAATTGAATAGGTGCATGAGCATTCTTGCATTTCTTTGGTTGGGTTAAGAGTCAACACCATAAAAGTTTCTTCCATCTTCCCTTTGACATAAACAACATCCATAAGAAAATATTTCGTCAGTTAAAATCAACTAGACTCTTTTCTTTGCTAGTGAACCAACATTAGATAGGCTTAAAGCCTTGGAATAGGATAGGAGAGTAAACTCTCCAAGGCCACCAAAATGAAACCTAGAGTCATTAAAGAGTAGAAAATCTATTTATGCAACCAGTGTGTTGGGAATCTCCTCTAACACATGAGTCAAGCACAAGGTCGCATCAAGGAAAGTAGGGAGATTACCCCTCTCTTCTTGTTTTGGTTTTTGCAATATTTCTTCAATTACTACGTATATGGGGGTTTCATTGGTGCCACGCATCTATTTGAGGTAACACATTCGAAGCTTCGGGCATAGTTACCCTACCCTTATGTGTGGTCGGACCTACAATTGTTCTCTCGATCATTGATTGTGAGGTGGTAGCCTTAGTGACCATTCCTAGGTAGCTGCAAAGGTGACTACAAGTGGGACATGTTTTTAGTACCTAGGGTAGACATTTGTTCATGGTCTCAGTTCCCCTGGAGGGTGCCCTCCTTAATAAAGGGTGCTTGCACTAGTAAGGGTTGTTTCACGTTGTTCATCGTAACTGCTCCTCATACCTTCGCTAGCCAATATTGTGGGGACTTCATCACCCCTAAAGGGTTTGTTTTAGGAAGGCCCCCTGAGCCATTCGTTTGCTTTTTTTTTTGTCCTATAGTTTTTAGGGGTGTGCTCTTTGGTTCTGTGTCTACATCAATCTTAGGTTGAATTGTGTTTGATTTACACATATTATTTTCACCATGGCTAAATCACCACATCGGTCTTTTCGATTATGAGGACTAGAGCCAATCATTGAGGTACAACCACCTCTCAAGCGGTGCGATATAAGTGACCATGAATTAAAAGAGTCCCATCTTTGGTTTGAGGATATTGGTTTGGTTGAAGTGGAAGTGGTCGATGAAATTCCTTCACCAAAATTTAACTTAAGTACCCATACTTATCCAAGTAAGATTTTTTTTAGTGAACATTTTTCTTTGTTTAGAAATCCTCCCACTATTTCAGGGCCATGTGTATTGTCCATTGTGTCTAATCCATTGAGCCCATCCGCAAGTGGGATTGGGCAAATTCCTGTGATGTCCACATTACCTTCCCTGAGTACCATTTTACCTACACCATATATGCCCTTTTCTATGGGTCCCTTGATCTAGGGGACACCAATGTGTCCTCTTTTATATCTGTTATTCTACTGAGCGTTCCTATGCCCATCCCATCAGTGTCAAAACTCACAATCGGATCAACTTTCGATGGGGGACCGAGCCTTGGTTTCAGCATGGGCTGTGGAATTTTGTCTACCTCCACTATTCTTATGAGTAGCCTGATGTCATCAGGTGTTGGTTTACCTTTTGGATGCAACATCCCTAGTGGTTTTGGGGTTGTCCCTAGTCAGGTTGGGGGTAGTAGTATGTCAAGAGGATTTAAATTCCCATGGGTTAGAACACCTTTCCCTAGGGGAACGTCCCTTGGGGGTAACTTTTCACAGTGGGGGGGGGGGGCATTCCCTTTATCCATATCTTCGTTCCTGAGGGCTTCTTCCCTAGGACTAATTTTGTGAACACTTTTCCTTTAAGGTCTACACCTACCCCTGGCGACATGTCTAGTCTAGGGATCATTCATGCTCCTAGAAGTGACACCATCCCTGGAGGCACTCACTCTTTTGGAACACCACAACCCTTCGTGATCTAGATTTATGCAGGAACACAATGAAATACAGAAATACACATAAACGTAGAGATGTAGCGGAAGTAAAACTTCATTTCATTAACAACAAATGACTGAAATATGCTTACAAACAGAATGGAAATAAAACAGCTCGGGCGTTGGTAGCTTGTCTTTGAGAAGAGATGTGGCGGCTACTGGCCTCTGAACTTTGTTTTACAATGAGGCTCAAAGGGCTATATATTATTGAGAAATAATGGAAAACCCTAAACATCCAAAAACCTAACCCTAGGAGATGAAACACCAGAATATGGGCCTCGTTGGAGTAAATTGGTACATCAATTTCCTGGGGTCGTAACTTTGGCATACTATCTCCGTTTGACGCACATGATACATCATTAGAAATATCTATCCCAGGACTACACTGCTAAAAACAAATATCGAGTCCAAAACAAACTCATATTCGTCAGAGAATTCATGCCCAAAAAATGTCGTTTAGGGCCTCAAAACAGCTCCGGAAGTTCAGGACCCGAAAAACTGCTAAAAATAGTAAATTGTGCTACAATTAAGGAAACTGAAAAACTGAAAGAAACAATGGTGTGGGTCCAAGTGGAATAGGTGGTTGGCCACCAATATCCACCTGGGTCACTTCAACAACATGAACATAGGAGGATTGTAAGGTTCATCTAGGATGTTAGGAGCTTCATCTTCCTCCCAGTGTTCATTTTCTCATACATCATTGACTTTCCTTGCAATGTTAGACTTGCATGATTTCTTTCATTTGAAAAATGAACCTATTTCCCATAACCCTTCAATCATTCCTGCGAAGCTACCCTTAGACATGCCCAAATTTGATGGCAAGATAGGATAAGACCCCTCCACGCATATCATGACATATTATTTGAGGTGTTCATCCAACTCTTTGATGGATGATAGTGTGAGGTTGTGTCTTTTATAGAGATACCTAACCAAAAGTGTTGCAAAATGGTACATTGACTTAGAAGGAGATTCCTTTAAAAGTTTTCATGACTTGGCAATGTCGTTTCTAATGCAATAGAAATTGCCCATACAATATGAGATTGGAACATATCTCTTGACATCTCTGCAACAAGATACTTCCAGTCACATTTATGATCATATACATGAGAAACGACGAAGGCGTAGGATAATCAAGATCCAGATTTCAGACAAAATCCTAATGGAGTGGTTTACAAAGTCCCTCCTGCCACCCATTGCTAAATATATAGCTATGGATGGGGATACTATCAAGGAGTAATCCATCATGTGTTCCCAACACTTGGATTTTATTTACTCATAGTCAGACACTCTTTATGATCTTATCCTACATGCTCCTAGGTCATTGACATATCCTAAAAATCCAAACCCAGGACCCCATGCCAAAGGTGTGGTGGGTTTTTTTTCCCATGCCTCTGTGGGCCAACTAGCTGACCAGATGGATCACATGTCTATCTCATCACACCTTTCATCTTCTAGCTCTAATGCTCAAACTGCAATGATCCCTAATCAGACCTTCGAGGTGAATTCGGTGCAATCCACGGAACTGAAGAATCCTTATCAACCTAGAGGAAAGAAGAAGAGGAATAAAAAGAGAAATTCCAACACTGAGCAAGGGTCTGTTCTTGCCAAAAACAATCAAGGGGGGGCATGAAAGAGAAAAAGAGGAGTCAGTTCCCCTACATGATTTGAAGGGAGGACCACCCTACTCATTAGTGTCTTAGGAAGGATAAGATTCATTGATGTTTGGCTCAACAAAGGGGCCCACAAACACCCACTTTGCTAACTCATCCTTTTTCCCCTCAACCTCAACACATGGTGGCAAAAAATACTGCCCCTTTGCAAGTGGGAATGGTAGGTACCCCTTAGCAAGAGATGTCTTCCTTGAATTCCTAAGTTTTCATGTGTGACCAAATAGTCAACTTGCATACTTGAGTCAAGAGATATGAAAATTATGAGCCTACTCTTGTTATTCATGAGTCAACATATTCTTCCCAGCATGGTGGCCCTCTTCATTTTGAGAATCCATCCTTTCACACACTGTTATGTCCCCCAAAGGGTGTTTTTTTATGCATGACACACAATCCCAATTCACAAGCCGCCCACAACTACAATATTGTGGAAGACTTGGCCCAGGCACCCCGTTCCATGTCCACACTCTAAGTCCTCCAAAATTTCCCAACGCAGTAGAAATCTTTGTCTTATTCTATAGGAAGGGTTGATCCCTCGAAGTCGAGTTTGATGACCTTTGGTTCTAATCAGGTTCATCATAAGATTTCCCATGAAATTTATTTCTATATCAAAGTAATAACGATGGGGAAAAATATCCTTTGCACTGTGATTGACAAAGGAGCCTCGACTCATATCATGTCTATGTCATGTTGGAAGGCCCTTGACTCTCCTAAGATTGACACTTTTGCAACATTATTAAAATAATTTGAGGGACATATGTTCCAACCCCATGGGATAATTACCTCCTTACCCATTGAGTTAGGTGGTAAGATTGTATTTTTTGTTGTGGAGGTTGTCGATGCACCTCTTAAGTACAACTTGTTACTCAAGCGCACTTGGTTCTATGATATGATGATAGTTGTCTCATTAGTCTTTAGGGTCACATGCTTCCCTCATCAAGGGAAAAATATTGACGATCGATCAACTTGTGTTTTGCACCCCAAACCTTGGATCCAATGTGGGGTCTAATGTACCCTTTGTCAGTGATACCCAACAGTATTACATGAGTATTCATGTAGGGATGTTCAAAAACTTTTCACTCATGGGAACATTTCCCCTTCCCCCGCCACCTCTTACTATGAAAATTTCTCCCGTCAACATGATTTCATCATTTACCAGTGGATCCCTCGGGTTTGTTGATACTTGGGTGGTACCTCGTCCAAAGGATATTGAATCATATGGAGCATCCATGCCTCTCACCCCCGTAGAGATTTCCTATTAGGTGATCTAGTCAACATATGTTGAATTTGATTTGGATTCCCCTTAGGATGTGGAATTTGATTAGTACCCTAGGTCGTTCTAGGTTGTTAATCCTCTTCCAGTTTCTGATGACTTCATCAATCTTGAACTTCCATCCAATGAAGCTATCATGGAGGTCATTGCTTTACCCGATATTCCATGGGAGGATATGCACCATTGAACATATTTTCTTCCCAATTTGGAACAGTTAGAGGATAACATTACAAATCCTATCATCATTGATAATGTTCAATGGTACCAAACTTCCATTATGATTCATGATGTGTTTTCAGAAGGGAACTTTGCGAATATTTCGAAAACTATACCCATTGAAATTTCCCAAAATCCAGGTGTTGTGGAACACATCCTGATAGGTGCTCACTATTTTTCCCAAGAAATTGAACTTTATACAATCCTATTCAAATAATTTTGAGATGTTTTTTCTTGGACCTATGAAGAAATGCCTAGCATTGACCCCCAAATTATCAAACATGAAATTAAAATGTATGATGGAGAAAAGCCGGTACGAAATAAGCTTTGGCTAGTCAACCCAAAGAAAGTTGTTTCCATCAAGGGGGAGGTGGAAAAGCTTCTTCATGCACAGTTTATCTATCAGGTTCCTTTGAGTGAATGGGTTTCCAACCTCGTTTTGGTTGCTAAAAAATAAGGCATTATTAGGATCTATGTCAATTATAGGGATTTGAACAAAGCTAGTCCAAAGGATAATTATCCAACCCTGTTCATTGACCAGAATATTGATGAATGTGCTAGGAGTGAAATCTTCTCATTCATGGATGGTTTCTTTGGCTATAATCAAATCCAGGTCAAACTAGAAGATCATCACAACAATTCCTTTGTTTTTCCTTGGGGTACTTTTTCTTATCAAAATTTTCCATTTGGTCTTAAAAACGTTGGCACCACTTTCTAGTGGGTCATGTATTACACATACTTGGATGATTTGGTTGCTTGTTCCAGGCACTGCGAGGATCATCCTGGTCATTTGCAAACCATTTTCACCCAATGTTGCTACTATAATATTCATTTAAACCCACATAAATGCATCTTTTGTGTGGTTTCTAAGTGATTTCTAGGCTTCATAGTGTATAAGTATGGGATTATGGTCAATCCCTTGAAGGTTGAGGCAATTTCCAATTTTCGTCCTCCTCATAACTTTAGCCAACTCTAAAGTTTACTAGGGAAGGAAAACTTCTTGCATGAATTCATTGTCAATTACGTTGATATCACAAAAGGTGTTATGTGCTTATTGAAGAAGGGTGTACCTTTTGTGTGGGACTACCAAGATCAACGATCATTTGACACCATAAAGAATGCCTTGATGTTGACTCCCTTACTGATCCCTCCTAAATATGGTCGAGACTTCTTTCTCTATCGCGTAGACTTTAAATCCACCATAGGAATGGTGCTCATCCAAGAAGATAATGTGCAATGAAAGCATGTAATTTACTATCTTAGAAAGAGACTGGCCACTCCCAAGCTTCGATACTCTCATGTTGAGAAGTTGGCCTTGGAAGCAGTGAATGTTGTCTAACGTTTACGACATTATATCCTCATGCAGAAGGCTATGATTATTTCTAACGCCAACCCAATGTGGCACATCCTTAGTCACTAAATCATTGGGGGAAAGTACTCGAAGTGGATTGTTTTCTTTCAAGAGTTCGATCTAGAGTTTGTCTCCTCCAAGTCTAAGAAATGATTAGCATTCAAAGAATTGATGTCCAAACTTCCCCAAGTCAATGTTGAACCCATGGTTAATGACTCCTTTTTTGATGAGTTTTTATTCCTCATCGACTCATCTGATACCTGGTATGGAGATGTCTTGGTCTACCTCCAAACCCAAAATTTTCATCCTTAGATTTCCCATTATGAACATTGTCACATAAGGCATCAGGCTAGACACTACATTATTGTGGACAATACCCTTTATCGTCGAGGAGTTGATTTGGTTCTACATTGTTTCCTTATCCATGAGGAAGCTGAAAGAGATCTGAATGACTGTCATGCTAGAGCATCTCGTAGTCATCTCTCTGGGTTGGCCACTACCTAGAAGATATTGCATGTCAGATACTTTTGGCCCATGATCTTCAAATATTGTATGAATTCAGTTCAAAAACGTCATTCTTGTAAAATATTCAACCATAATATGTGCACTCACCCTACTCCACTTCATCTTGTGGTGATTGTTGGTCCCTTTTCCAAATGGGGGATTCATTTCATGACATGTAATCCTTCCTCAGCTAATGGTCATGGCTACATCATCATGGTTGTTGACTACTTCACTAAATGGATCAAGGCCTTGCCTACCTTTTCCAACATTGACACCACCGTTTATCTATTCATGTTCAATCGCATTATCGATAGGTTTGATGTTACTAAGACCATAGTGGCAGACCATGGGTCCCATTTTCATAACAAGATAATGATTGAATTAGCTTCCAGGTTGGGTTTTCTCCATGAGAACTCAACACCCTATTATCCTCCAACTACTGGCCAAGTATAAGGCATCAATCGTGTCATGAAGACCATGATATAGAGGATGTTGGGGAAACACAAGACTAATTGGCATCTCATGCTATTTTTGGCATATGGGATTACCATACCTCAGCTAAAACTTCCACCAAGTTCACACCATTCCAACTCATTTATGATCTGGAGGCAATGCTTCCGATTGAATGAAAAATCCTTTCATTAAATCCCATCGTAGAATTGCTTCCCAACACCTCTGTCGAGGATGAGTGTACCTTATACTTGGCCTATCTTGATGAACAACATCGTGATGCCATCCTAGCCAATGAAACTCATAAGAAACACATCAAAGCCCAATATGATAAATATATCCTTCCTCGTGCCTTTTTGGAGGGTGACTTGGTTTCAGTTTATGATAAGGACCATGATACGTTAGGCGTAGGTAAATTCAAACCCCTTTTGCATGGTCCCTACATTGTTAAACATGTCTTGAAAAGAGGGGCATACGAGCTAGTTGACTATGGCAAGAATCCGCTTTCAGAGCCTCACAATGGGCTCTAGATTAAAAAGTATTATGCTTAGGCATTTCAGCTACATGATGCTTTGTATATAAGTGTGTTTTTGGTTTTGGAGTGGTGTGCTTTTCTTTTTATGTGTTGAATGTCTTAGTTCATTTCTTATCATGCTTTATTCTTGATTTGAAGATGTCATCATCCACCTCATTCTACATGGGATATGTTGATGGTGAAAGCTATAATACCTGGAATATATCTTTTGTTTCTTGGGTGATATTCTCTCCCACTGATAAGATGGTGAGTTTAGAGGGTGTCTATCTTGGTCCTGTAACCAATAATATCGTGCAATGTAGTGATGTCATTGATATTTTGTCCAAGGCTCTCACCCATGGCATCTGTCATTTATTTGTCAGGTTGGACTCTCATCTTGTGGTCTCATAGTTGAATCACACATATAGTGTCAGACATCCCACGTTTTCGTGTAAGTATTTGAGAGTATGTCTTATTGAACACTACTTTAAGTACATCGATTATTGTCGTGTTCTAAGAGGATCTAATGTGTTGGTTAATTTGTTGGATAATTACATGTCACAATGGAATTTGTCTCATTACTCTTGCCACCTCCTGCCCCCTCTAATAACCTCTCGTTTTTGTTCCAATGATAATATCATCCCGATCCTTAATCGAGATTCTCTAGTCCTACATCTGTGACAGAAACAAATTCATGTCAGTCGTATTGCACCCAAAAAAAAATTGTATATCTCAAAAATTAAAAAAACACTAAAATATCTAAAATCCAAAAACACATTTACCCATTGCACCCCACGCCTCTCCTAGGGGGAGGGGAAGTCCCAGATCCTACCAAAATTTGATGGCTGTGTAGGGAAATTCCTCTATACCAATGACCTGATGGTGTCACCATGAGGTGAAGCCAATTCTGTAGTGAGTTTCATGCCTTCCCCTAGTACTCTTCCCATGTGTTCCGACCATAATATCATCTGTGGGTATTATGGAACCAAGTTTCCCATCACTATCTAGGGCCTCAACTAAGGAAATCGCTTCATGAGAATAATCACCAGAAGAGAGCCATATCCAAAATTATTTTTCTTCCCATTCTTGCATCGAATTAGTTTAACTTTCATGTTTGCTAAAACTCCAATGAACTAGTTAAAAATAATGGGATCTAGACACATCAGAGCCACCTTCATGTTTGAATTCGTAGTTAGGTGTAGTTATATCGACCCCACTGCTTAGGTTATGCTAAATAAAATAGATTTGAGCAACAACTCAATGATATCCTGGATAGGGATCTTGCAACTCATTTTATGTGAGCCATATCAACAATACTACTCTATGTAATCCATAGTGGAATGCTCATCTCCACCTGGTGTATAGTCAACCCGCCACGACACCCCTCTTCGTGAAAATACAATACGTAAGTATATGTCTTCTATCTAAAGTTAGAGTACCTTTTCCTCTACAATGAAACACTCCAAGTATGGGTTCTAATACTGAACCAACTTGTGTAGTAAGTACTCATGTGAACCTAGCAATGGACAGTGGAAAAACTTCAACAATTCACAATTATGGAGTGCTACCAGAGTAGTGACATCTACTTGGGAAACAATATCATCTACCTCATGAACCCCCTCCCTTCCACTCAATCATGGTTACTGTCTACCTGCACATCTAGGAGCAAATCACCCCGTTAGTGAAAAAACCCCTTGAGGACATCGTGGGGGTCACGAGATGCCTTAATGGTGTCATGTGACGAGTCACGTGGCTCCATAGAGGCATCCCACAATGAGATACTAGACATTGTCGGGGCGTTGAGCGATAGGACGCTCGATTCCCTTGAGTTTCCAACACCCCACGACTCCCATAAAATCAGGCCCTAGCGCCAAAACATTCCACAAAAAATCTGACAACTGAGATAAGGAAAATGAAAGTAGGGTTCTTATCTTTTACCTATATTAGACAGAATTCCAAATGGTTGAGTAAATCTCCCACAATGAGCTCAAGAAGCTTTCACTTGGAAGAGGGTTTCTCCACAAGTTCTCCACTCACCTCTCATTGCAAATGTCAAATGAGTTTTTTACCATGGTAAGTTTCTTTTTATAACACTTTGGGTGATAGAAGATTCTTTTTCACATTGATACCATGTAAATGGATTCCATTTATTATTTTTTAAATAAGCTTATTGTTGTTTTTTATGCCATTTTTAATTAAAATTGACCCTGACATCCAGTTTACATGTGCTTGACAGGATATTAGGGACTTTTTTACGAAGATGATGAATTCCACTGAACTTGAGGTACATGTGCTTAAAACTGGCACATAGGGATAGTTTTTTCCTGTATCCATGATTTGCAATATTGATCGTCCATTTTTCCGCCATTATGCCTTAGGTTTGATCCTATTAGGTTGCAACCTGAGCCACTTTTTTTTGCATGTCGTAACTTGTTTGGTACTACCTACCCTCCATGGGCACCCTATTTAGCACCCGCCTTTCCATTTGGTGCTCATGTTTCTATTTCCCGTAGGCCCGGGAACCCTCCTGTAGTCTTGCCATGACTTGATGTTGAGACTCATTCTTCTTTCTTCATCTATATTCTAGACATATCCTGTGGGGGT
Organism: Picea sitchensis; assembly: GCA_010110895.2. NCBI lineage: Eukaryota > Viridiplantae > Streptophyta > Pinopsida > Pinales > Pinaceae > Picea > Picea sitchensis. The sequence continues at coordinate 44,858 of SNQJ01S0050036.1, read as the reverse complement.
TCCCTAAATTTTTATGTTGCTTAATGGTCGCCTATGCATTTGATGCTTGCATCATTTATCTTGCCATTGCTTTCCTAGATCCCACTTACCACTATTGCAGTAGCATTTAACCATCCGCCTCTTTCATTATTTGGCCTCTATTTCACCTCCATCTACCCATGGAGAGAACAACTGCTAAGAGTGGATCTCACTTGCCAGTACCATTTCCATTCATTTTTCTTAGATCAGTTCCATGTACTTGGAACATATGAGCATGTTATTAATCCACTCATTCTCTCCAAACGAGTACACTTTTATCTCGTTTTTAGACTCGTTAAAGGACATGAAAAAGATGTATATCGAGTACACTTTTACCTCTTTTTCAAATTCATTAAAAGACATGAAAAAGAAACTATCATGAGAATACTTTTAACTCTTTTTCAGGCTCATTAAAACTGAACAAAAAAGATACTATCGAGCATACTTTTATCTCTCTTTCATGCTCGTTAAAACATGAAAAAGACACCAAAAAACAAAAAAAATATAAAAAAAAGAGTGGTGGTTTTTCACCATTGGTCTATTCTCAAAATGGAAGCGTCAGTCGAGTCACCCTTGAACATTGCACATGTTTGAGTCATCATCTTACAATTGGGTTTTAGCTTGCCTAAGATTTGTACCAGTAATATGATTCACAAATACTGCTCCGACTGGTTACTCTTCAAGTCATCATGGAGAGTGCTTCAATGCCTCCTACGTTGTTGCACTATATTCATCCAGCTCTTGAGTATTGCTACCAAGTCACCATTGTGTCACCTTTAGATCCAATG
>SNQJ01S0050036.1:17072-29276 GCA_010110895.2 Picea sitchensis | reverse complement strand
GTATACCATTAACAAACATGAGACAACCCACCAATAATGATAATGTGTGTTAAGGTACCTAGTACATTCTAGAAATTTTTAATAGATGTGATGTTGTTGAACACATGTAGAATCTATCAATCAAGGGAGATTGATGTATTCACCCTAACCTGCCACTAGTTACTGCAATCCAAAAGGTACTATAAAATCTCTAAATCTCGTTCCGAGAAAAAATGAATATGTGTCAATGGGAAGAGACCCGCTGGAAGGAGGTCATTAAGGAATCCCCCATCATCCAACACAAGTGAACATCAGGAAAATGATTTGAAGGTCTTGGACAAAGGATTTGAGAACACACCATTGAGTATGTCTCTCACATGTACTAGATGAAAATAACACATGAAAAGGACCCTTTAAGAAATAAGTTATAATGAAAGCTACTTACAAAGGCAAGGAATTCCACCAATGATGAAAATGGAAACCAAGGTACAAAACGAATCCCAATATGTGAATAAAGGTATTACTATCAAACACATGGGGAGCCACTTGGTCAATGACCATTAGTTAAATGTCACATGTTGAGCACAAGATAACCTACTAATGATTAAAATGAACCCAGGGTGTTACTGACTCTAGGTCAACCTCTCAGAGAAATGTGTTGTAGTCAATAAGAGATGAGCCACTAATGAGAAGTCAATGAGGACCTTACACATTAGCATGAGTAAAGAACACTAATAATGATGCAATTGAGCACAAATTGACAATAGGGAAGGCTGACATGGATGGTAAAGAATTCTGAGGACTAGTCAATGTAGGAAAAAGACAACCCTTGAACATAAGCATGACACAATGTTGACTTGGGAAAAATTTGATGAAAAAGGGAACAGTGACATAAATATGCAATGCAGGAGGCATTGATAGATTCCCCATAGTTATTATAAAAGTAACCAACCCGAGGAGTACAAATCAAAATCATGGTTTCAATCCTAAGGCGATACTAAAACCCAAGATGTTTAGAAATGGACCCAAAAATCAATTCTTTGTTCAAAGGTGACAGAATTGAAACTGCTACAACCAAATACAAAATTAAAAATCTTAATTCTCTCCCCCCCTCTCTCTTTTGAAATATTTGGCTTTTGTGTCTTTTTCATATTAGAAAATCTTGAAAAGAATAAAATAATTCCATAGTACAATGGAGGAAACGAGTGTCATAGGGAAAACAACTAGCTCCAAGTGCACATAAACTACAATATGGACCTATGAAAAACAAGATGTAGAAAGGAGGTGTAGGATATGGACACTCATCAACATGTTTCCTCTAGGGATAGTGTTTCAAAATGTAGAAGCAATAGATGCAAAGGTGAGTGGCCATAGAGAATGCATACGTAGCTAGTAGTGAATGGGAAATTCTAGTAGGCATTAGGCTCAAAAGTAAAAGCAATGGTATGTAATCAAACAATGCAAATCACAACATAAATACAAGAGTCCTGTATGGGATGGTCAAAAAAAGATTGAGTATAATTCATGCAAATTCAACACAAAGTCATGGCATGGATAAGAGATTTCTCAATCCTGTAAGAATGTTATCATGGGCACAAAAAAGGAAAGAAGGTGCTAAATAGGGAACCTATGATCGGTAGGCTCTACCATCCAAGTTAAGAAAAAAAAAACTACAAATAAGGATAGTGTTGCAACCTAGTGGGATGGATCCTAAGGCGATAATGGAAAGGGAAATTGATTGTGTAAGATGCAAGGTGAGAAAACCTAACATATATGCTAGTTTCATTTCATTCACTTGTCAATGTGGATCCATTGGATCAAAAGAAACATAAAAATCCCACCAAATAATCTTGAATACTTTCTTGTACCTGCACTAAACATATAAATAAACTTGACAGGCATCATTAGGAATTACACCCATGAAATTGACATAATAACAAGATAGAGGCACTTTAAAACTATAGACTAGTAGGTTAAAAAATAAATGTACGAATGAAATTTACCAAGTCATTTTTCATTTTTTACCACAAGTTTGTTTGGAGCTCAAAACACCCCAAAATTTCAACTGGATATTGTGAAGATTCAAGTTACTCCTTTCTCCCTCCTCTTACTTTTCGTCCAAGCACATTTTTTGGCCATTGGGGTCAGATTGGTCATGCTGATTTGACCAAGAGAGAATGATAAATATATATATATATCTACATTATATTATAAATATATAAATAATGGAAAATATATACATATTTACATTATATTATAAATATATAAAAGACAATAATGGAAAATACGTGTCCATTAATGAAAAGACGTATATATTGGGCCCGTGCCCTTAATTGTAATATATATCTCATATATCTCAAATCATCTCATATACGATATCATCTCATATAATCTCATATCTCATATAATATTTACTTACTATTTTTAGTTGAGATCTTCAGTGTGTAATTATTCTATGATAACATTATCATAAGGCAATAATTATTAGATCTTAAGATTATAAAATTCAACATGGTATTAGAGCGAAGTTAAAATCTTTCAGTGCCAGAGCTAGTATAAGTCCTTTCTAGAGCTAGTTAAAAGATTTTAGTTCCAGATCTGATAGATTTGCTTCAGATCTTTTATTTTTTTCAATTGTATGGTCGTGGTCGCGAGCGACGTGTGTACACAAAGAGACCAAATTCCCTTGGGTCACGATTTTCCTAATTACAGGGCGCGACTGCCTTAATGATGTGAGGTCGAGTGAGTCTCACATGGAGATAGATAGTGAGGAGTGGTAGGCTCTGAAGGATATAGGTATAGATCTCTCTTTCCAATTTGTTCATCCTTCACACTATTAGGAGGAGTCGGTAGAGCCAACAGAGCCAGTGGATCTACCTAGAGATGTTGTAGTGACCAGGAAGAGGCCAACATGGTTTCGTGACACTTTACATGATGGAGAGAGGCATGCATCTCCTAGTGATACTTTCAGGGAGAGAAAATGACCTCAAAGTTTCTCAAGTTATATGGCATTAATGAGTCACATCATTGATTCTGAACCTTCCAGTTATAAGGAGGAAGCAGGCCAACGGGTTTGGGAGGATTCCATGATGGAAGAGTATCAGTCCATCATGAAGAATGATGTGTGGGACATTGTGCCAATACCTGAGGGGAAGTCAGCGGTGACTTCCAAATGGATCTACAAGATCAAGATGCAACATCAAGAAGACATTCTCCCAGATTGGTCATGCTGATTTGACCAAGGGAAAATGATAGATTCACTCGTGGGGATTTTCTAGTGGTGAATGGCTTAGGTGTAGTCTTTCTCCTTAGTAATGATGATTTGACTAGGAGTGATAAATACTCGAGATTCTAGATGCTAGTTGATGTTTCAACATCGGGAAGACATTCTCCCAGATTGGTCATGCTAATTTGACCAAGGGAAAATGATACATTCACTCATGCGGATTTTCTAGTAGTGAATGGCCCAGGTGTAGTCTTTCTCCTTAGTCATGCTGATTTGACTAGGAGTGATAAAGACTCGATATGCTAGATGCTAGTCAATATTTCATCATCGAGAAGACATTCTCCCAGATTGGTCATACCGATTTGACCAAGGGAAAATGATACATTCACTCACGGGTCTTTGCTAACGGTGAATGACACAGGTGTAGTCTTTATCCTTAGTCATGGTCATTTGACTAAGAGTGATAAAGACTCGAGATGCTAGACTCTAGTTGATTTTTCAACATCAAGCAGACATTCTCCCAGATTAGTCATGTCTATTTGACCAAGGGAATATGATACATTCACTCATGAGAATTTGCTAGTGGTGAATGGCCTAGGTGTAGTCTTTCTCCTTAGTCATGTTGATTTGAATAGGAGTGATAAATAATCGAGATGCTATATGCTAGTTGATGTTTCAACATCAGGAAAACATTATCCTAGATTGGTCATGCCGATTTGACCAAGGGAAAATGATACATTTACTCATGGGGCTTCGCTAGTGGTGAATGGACGAGGTGTAATATTTCTCCTTAGTCGTGATGATTGGAGTAGGATTGATAAAGACTCAATATGTTAGATTCTATCACATGCAGATCTAGAATGAGCTTGATCTCAGAGAGAGACAATTGGCTCAGAGGGAGAGTCGTAGAGGGAGTTCCTCGTCAGGTTCAGGTGGGAGAGAAACATCTCCCAAGAGTGAGAGACAGATGTCATGAGTCTAGGGAAAAGTTTTCATACTTCAGAAACAAGCTTGGCGTGATGCAAAATGTCTCCCTCGCTGAGAGGGAGTGTTGATGTTTCAACATCGGGTAGACATTCTCCCAGATTGGTCATGCTGATTTGACCGAGAGAGAATGATAAATCTATATATATTTACATTATATTATAAATATATAAATAAATATTTATAATATAATGAATAAATATAAATAATCAATAATTGATAATTAATAATTAATTAATTAATGAAAATACAATAATGGAAAAGACGTGTCCATTAATGAAAATGACCTACACCCAAGTATATATATCAGGCCCTCAATTGTAATATATATCTCAAATCATATCATATCATATCTCATATGATCTCATATAATATTTACTTACTATTTTTAGTTGATATTTTTAGTGTGTAATTATTCTATGATAATAGTATCATAAGGCAATAATTATCAAATCTGAAGATTAGAAAAATCAACATGGGGAACCCTATTAGTGAAGGAGTGTGTACATGTTCCTTTCCTTCATACAGGGTTCATGTAGAAGACCCTACATGCACCTCTTGTGAAGGAAAGGTGTGCGTACATGCACTTCTTTTGAAGGAAAGGTGTGTGTACATGCACCTATAAGTATGGAAAAGATGCCCCTAAACTAAAAAACAATTCCTAGAAATAAAGGAGACATGTCATGGCTATTGTTTGGCGAGAAAGAGAGCATGAGGATGTGGAAAAAATTGACATAAATGATCAAGAATAGATCGATTCACTATGAGATTCTAGGCTTCTCAAATGCTTCAGGATTCCAAACATGCATTCCCAAAAACAATTATTGCAAACATTGGTAGGGTATTGGGGACCAGAACAGGATGCCTTTGTCTTGGATGATGAGGTCCTAAAGATCAAGATTGAGGAAATTTTCTTCCTAATATGGTTTATCTTGGTGATGGGAGTCAATAAACTTGAGAGGAGGAGGACACGGTGGTGGTGCAATGACCATACAACAGTATGTGGATACCTATTGCACCATAGGGACCCAAAAAAAGGGATCTCAATTCCCAATCAACAATATTGAAAGCTTGAGCTTCAAAATCATCCTCTTGACTATCGCACATGTGAACAAATTAATATTATCACATCGAGAATCCATCCCACATATTTTCTACATGGTCGAGTGATTAAGGCCTACAATTTTCAGTTGGTGCACAAGGCTCCTTGGGAACATGAAAGCATAGTTGACTGAATTCAAATAAAGAATACATGAGAACTTTGGTTGTGGGAGCATACTTTTCTCTTTCTTCCTTGAGAGGCTCACATAGATGTACCCTGGAATCATACTTACCCCAAATAGGATTAGAGATCCCAAGATGGTCCATTAGGAAAATATGATGCATCTCCTTGGAGGTGGGTGTGTCATGAATGCCTTCAACGATGTATTCTTTGATTCGTGTTCAAACTAGTTGATTTCTAATAATGAATTCCCATATGTCGTCATGGATTTTCGTGGGGATATTGACTTGGAACTACGTACATATGTTGCATGGGGTGGAATTGGTAAGTGAATTTGTATTATTTAAAGTTATTTAATTTTTAGATTTTCATTGTATATGAAAGAAGTAAGAGGTAAATATTTTTTTTTATGGTATATAGAGTGACTAATAAAAAATATGATGATGTATATGTAGGACTGACCTAACCCGCAGGATATCCCTTTGGTGTAGGGGTAGAGGTGAGGACCAACAAGGAGGAGAGGCTAGGAGGGTACTATGATCTATCCAGCGTAACCTTGAGGGGTTGACCCACAAGGTGTCGATGGTGAAAGTAGAGGATCTCTTGGATCATGTTTAGAGAAATGTGGTAGGAGTACCATGAGCATGGGTCTCACTCTCCCAATGGGTACTGGCCAATGCCATCATATGATACCATGAGACCCACGTTGAGCCAGGGCCTAAGACATAGTGGATGTATGGGCTTGTTGTACTAGGAAATCATATATATGTATCATCATGGGATAGAATGTCCAATTTTGTATAACACATCCACACTTTTTTTACTTGATGAAATTATTAATACAATATTTACAATATTTTTGGCTTTTACAATATGTGAAAAATGATGTGATTACTTTTCATGTTATTTACATGCATGCTATGTTTTTACTTAATGTGACAAATGCCAATCTAATACATAATTATATAATGCATCATATAGATAATTAAAAATACTTGAGATGTGAATGCTCTAAAAGTTGTACCCGTAATAACTTTCAAAGAAGTGTAGGATCACCAACACAATATATGCCATTTAACTGCCACCCTACTAGCTATGAATCCAGGTGAACTACCAAATGTCAAATTCCATGAAAAATGGATTTTGACAGTGATTCAGTCACTGCACTATAATCAACACCATTATTGGTTGTAGGTCGAAGACAAGCTCCTCCTAAGTTCACAAGTTGTCCTATGGGAGAATAGATCACCCAAGCGGTGGAAGTGAGGTTCCAAGTGTGAAACATGACACCATCCATGATTCTTAGAAAAATAGGTGTGTCTTATGACATTTTCCAATGAAGCACAAATCGCGATAAGAAATGAATATAAGAAATCGAAAAGATAAATAAAATCAATGCAATAGAATCTACTTATGTACAACAATTACAAGGGAATTTCCAGAGCATTTCTACCTAAGTGTAATACCTCTTTAGGTGATGATCTGGATTATTTTCATAATGAAATGAAAGAAAAGATATTACAATGAAATACACATAAATATTGCCAGAAACAGAGAAATACATCAATACATGATTTCTATTAATGAAATAAATGTACAGAGACTGTAAAAATATAAAGTGCAAGACTCACTAGAATGGTGGAATATTTATCTATGAGAAGAGATGTGACGGATACACTCATTCACAATAAGATGAGTACAATGAGGCTCTGAAGTCCTTTTTATTATAAACATTAATTCCAAAACCCTAGACATCCAAAAATCTAACCCTGGGAGATGAAGCGCCAAAATTCATATGGGCCCCGTTGGGGTAAGTTAGTATATCAATTTCTCAGGGTCATAAATTTAGCATACGATCTTCATTTTAGACTTGTTATAGCCTGTTAGAAAGGTATTTTTGAGAACTACGCATTATGCCATCAAAATTTGACTCCATCTATAGTTTAACTATGGAAATCCAAGAAAACATTGTTTAGGGCCCCAAAATGGACCTGGAAGTACATAAAGAAGTACTGACATAAAAAAATTCCAAAATAAGCTAATTTGAATAGGTGGGATGCCACCATTAACCACCTGGATGTTGTGTGGGGATTTAAGACAACCCTATAAGTGCAGAACCCACAATTAAAAAGAAATGTCCCCATTACAGAGAAACATGTTGACTAAAAACTGTCAAGATGAGCTAGTTGGAATTTGGAACAAGTGGGTGGCCACCAATAGCCACCTAGATAAATCCTCCCCCCTTAGGAAGCAATAATATCCATTGCGTTAAGTTACCGAGGAAGAGGGGAAAGATTTTTATGAATCTGAATATTGGTGAGCTGCGTGCCTTGCTGGAGAAGTTGCGTTGTTTGGTTTGTGGAAGCTTGTCACGAAACTATTGTTGGTGGGGTTGAATATGTTCCACCAACCTATTGTCTGTGGGATTTACGGGGAATTGGGTAGGAACCATCGTAGGTGAAGAAACAATATCTTCTTTCTCTTCTACAATCTGGTTGCGCTGAATAGAAGGTGTTGAGGCTGCAGTGGTTGCAGTGGCCTTCTGTGCATCCTTTGAATAGACTGTGAGGAGGATGAATTTTTAAGTATGAGAGATTACCTTGTGACACTGTTTTGGTGGAACAATAGTCAGAGCCACCTCTGGTTTCCTATAGAGCTATCTCCCTAGAGTAATAATGAAACTATGGGGTCGAGACTCATAAACAACATGATTTTTCCACATATTTGGTTCTCCCAAAACAACATGATAGACATCAAGAGGGACAACATCACACACCACCTCATCCTTGAAGGGATGGATGCCATAAGGCATGTGACACTGTTGGCTGACACAAATATCTCATCCCTGGTGAAGCCACCCGATGTTGTATGGTTGTGGGTGTGGTGTTTTTGACAACCCCAACTGTTTGACAACCTAAGCTGAGATGAGGTTCTTCTGGATGTCGCTATCAACAATGAAATGCAATGGGGTCCCCTTCACCCACATCTGTGAATGGAAGAGACACTCCCCTTCTTCAGGATCTACTGGTTCTTTTGATTGAATTGTTGTGGTCGTGACAATAGTAGTGGGGTCTACGTCAATGATCTGGTTTTTTTTCATTATTTTCTGGATCATATTCTAAATCATGGTTTGGCTCATTTTCTTTGACCTCGACCACTAATAAATGTTTCGAGTGAAATTCATCAGTGTTCTGCCAAGGGATTTTGTGGAAGTCGCACCACTTCCCAGTGTCATTCTTTGTCTTTCATTTACCCTTATTTTCCTGTGTCCTGGTCTAGTTGTCGAGAGGTTGTTGGTTAGGGTTGTATTTACCATGATATGGTTTTTGCAAATTCGCAAACCTGAACTCCCATTTTTTCTGGTGACTAAATTTCTCCTCGATTTTGACAACATATCGATAGGAAGCTCCCAACGATGAGATGTTTAGGAGATCCATTTCAGTTTTGATGTACCTATGTAGAGCCCCACGGTATTTCAGAACTAGATGTCACTTAGATTCTTTGACACCCATATCGGTGTGCAAGGTATGGAAAGTATTTGTGAACTCTGACATTGTTTGGCTATTCTCTTTCCATGGTGTGGTTCATCTCATGTATTGGTCTTCATAGTTATCAATAGGGTAGTATTGTTCCTTGAACGCATCCAAAAAAAAATCCCAAGTGGGCTTGACCCCATATATTCCATATTGTTTGGCTATTCTCTTTCCATGGTGTGGTTCATCTCATGTATTGGTCTTCAAAGTTATCAATAGGTGGCATTGTTCCTTGAACGCATCCAAAAAAAATCCCAAGTGGGCTTTGACCTCATATATTCCATATTACTCCTGCGGGAACTTTTCTCCCAAGTAGTTTCCTCGCCAATTTTGACAAGGGGAGAGCCTTGAGGGAGTGCGAGGTGATCTTTCTTTCCTCGGGTCGGAAAATCATGGAACAAAGAAATAATTCCCAAAAATTTAACCATTTTTCTGTGGTCATCCGCAGATCTATCAGACCTTCAAATAATGAATATAAAATTAACTTGTACCTTGAAGGAGAGGTTCTTCCTAAAGTGGTCTCTTGATGTGAATGCACCTATTGCTATCAAAAGGCATTAAATGATGTGGGAAAATTCTCCATCATTTCGTGCCTCTATTGCGCAAGAGCTTGCTCAAGAAACATGTTAATAGAATCTTTTGCTCCACTATTTTTCTTTTCTTTTTCCATGGAGGGTTTCTTGGGCATCCTAGAGTGATTTTCCTCAAGAGAGACAATCTCAAGACCCAAATTGCTATACTCGGACCTCGTCGGGGACATGCACTGAAAAATGGTCCGGAGCAACCCGCTCTGATACCAGTGATCCAGATTATTTTCAGAACAAAATGAAAGCATAGATATTACAATGAAATACACATACATATTTCTAGAAACAAAGAAAGAAAACAATACATGATTTCTATTAATGAAATAAATGTACAAAGACTGTAAAAATATAGAGTGCAAGACTCGCTAGAATGGTGGCAGCTTTATCTCTGAGAAGAGATGTGATGGCTACGCTAATTCGCAAGAACATGAGTACAATGAGGCTCTGAAGGCATTTTTATGATAAACATCAATTCCAAAACCCTAGACATCCAAAAACCTAACCCTAGGAGATGAAGCGCCAAAAGTCATATGGGCCCCGTTGGGGTAAGTTAGTATATCAACTTCCCGTGGTCGTAACTTTTGCATACAATCTTCGTTTTAGGCATGTGAGAGCCCGTTGGAAAGGTATTTTTGAAAGATACACATTATGTTGTCAAAATTTGACTTTGTCTATACTTTGACTATGACAAGCCAAGAAAACACTATTTAGGGCCCCAAAATGGCCCCGGAAGTACAAAAAGATGTATTGACATGAAAAATTCCAAAATAAACCAGTTGGAATAGGTGGGCTACCACCATTATCCACCTCGATGTTGTGTAGGGATTCAGGATATACCTAGAGGTGTAGAACCCACAATTACAAAGAAATTTCCCCATTACAGAGAAACATGTTGAATTGAAAATTGTCAAGATGATCTAATTGGAATTTGGAACAAGTGGGTGGCCACCAATATCCATATGGATCAGGTGAAGCCCCAAATGAGGCTCATGCATAGGATTTCCCCCATGATCAACTAAACCATATTTCCTTGTTGGAAATACACAACTCACAATGGAAGGGCCATGCCACACATGTTCAAATTTCCAATTTCCTAATGTAGAATGATTCTGGACTAGAACCAAAACCAAGATGCCTTCAAAAGGGCTCAAGGATTTACACATTGATTATAATGAGATTCAATGCATCGATAATACATCTCATTAGCTATCAATTTTTTTTATGATGACCTTCAAGACCCATTAAATATATGAGATGTTCATCCTAGACATAGGTATTAAGAGGAAAATCAAAGGCAAGTTTTGAAAAGGCGTTCTCTATGTTATATGTATGCCAACCTTTAACTGGTCCAATTTAGGAAGAAAGAAAGATCGATGGAGCATGTATTTCCCATGGTATATCAATCATATTCATGTATTTGAGGATAGACTCATCTAAAGGCAATTCAACATCCAAAAATCATGTGAACTGGGAGGGTTGACAACCCAGATTGTCGAAGTGAACTAGTTATAATCCTCCATGATGAAGAAGTGTGATCGGTGTCTACAGAGGCCATTTGAATATATTGATAAGAAATATATTCCATAGAAAAATGCATAGATTCTCGTATATGTCCATATTATTCTTCCAAAACAGATGGATCCATTACTACCCATGGGTCTTCAAAATCATATATTTTGAAAGCAACTTCCACAACCATGGAGTCTGTAGTGATTGACGAGATCATATACACGAGAGAAGAGTCAATGCACTATATAAGATAAGAGAGGTTAAAATTTCCCATAAGTGAAGTGTACATCCCAACATCCACTTTATTTCTTGTCCTCAAAGAATTATCCACTAAATGAACATTAGTTCCCAAGGAAGACAATGGATCACGTCTACAGAAAGAAATTTGATCAGTCGTTATGATATTTCCATAGTGATGGAAATTGACAACTCTGAGTACAAAAGATACCACAACTATCATATCATAAGTCCAGCTGTGACCTAAGAGGATATTGTAATCTAAAGGAGCATCAACAAATTCTACCTCTACAGTCATGGTTTCCCCCTTGAGTTGAATAGGGAATGATGGGATGATCCCATGAGGTTTGAACGAGTTCCCATCAAAATATTTTAACATTGTTGGTGAAGGAATAGTATCAAGGGATCCAAGGGCTATCGAACATGAAAATTACATTACACAAGTGGAAGCTCCTTCATACATCATTGACTTAAAGATGTTTGTTTCATGATATGAAACTTGTATTTGGAATGCAACATATTGGGGAAGTTGTGGCTTCACATTGTCCATGTCAAGAGTTATAATATGAGATTCCACAAGATCAAAAATTATAATAAAAATTATTTCTATTGGATAAGGAAGCTCTGGAGGACTTCTAAGGAAGACATAACAAATGGAGCCTAGGTCATATCTTCAACAATGTTGTAGTTATAAGCATCTCGAGTATTAGGGTTATGTTGCAAAATTTTCAACACACCTTTTAGAAGGCATGACATCTCATCAACTCCCAATTTATATATGTGAAAATGGTTTGGTATCTTGGACATAGACAATTCTTTTTCTTTGGAGATATTTTTAGGGGCATCACAATTACAATCCCTAGTCTAGACATTTACATCTAATTCTCAAATTAATGCATTCAATGGTTTTCCCCTTGATAAAGAGGC
>SNQJ01S0050035.1:69204-86599 GCA_010110895.2 Picea sitchensis | reverse complement strand
CCACTGTACTTTCTGCTAGATCTGAATCGACATATCCTGCAAACTCAAGTTCACACTGGAGGCATATCTCAGGCCATATCCAACTGTGTCTCGTATATATCTCAATACATGTTTTGTTGTTGTCTAGTGAGTCTGTCTCGGTTGACTCATGAAATGCCTAAGCACATTCACTGCATGACATGAATCAAGTCTGGTGTTAACCAGATATGTTAGTGATCCAATCAACTGTGGATTAGTCTCGTCTGAATCGTCATCAATATTTTTTTTTAAATCCATCACGATGGATTTTTCATTCTATCATACCGAACTTCTTTAATATTTTTACTGTATATTCTCAGGAAAATCTCATTAGTCCTTTGTCATACTTCTTGTCTCAAGAAGTAGTACATCATACTCAAGTTCTTCATCTCTAATTCAGAATTCAAGGATTACTTGTATCCAACAACAAGGCTTCCTGAATAAGTCATCAAAATCAGGCTCTCATCACCAACACTGTAATAATATAGGTTTTGAATCAACAACACTCTTGCTGAAATCCAAGCTCATCAAGAATCTATCTATTTGATATAGTTTCCAACTCATGGATGGTAGTATGGATGGAAGTGTATTGGGTTTACTGGATCAAGTGTCTCATCATAGACAACTCCCTCTGTTTGTGAGAAACCTTTGGCTATAGATCTCATTTTGTATTTCTCGATACTTCCATTAGCTGCATGCTTGATCTTATAGATCCACTTGGAGGTTACCACAGACTTCCCTTCTGGTCCCTGAATAATATATTATACATCATTCTTTAAGATATACTGGTATTCTTTTGTTATGGTATCTTTCCATACTTGTTCTCATGTTGCTTCTCTAAGACAAGGAGGCTCATCATCAATGAAGTGGCTCATGACTGAAGGATATCTCAAAAATCTCTTTTGCTTTCTCGGGATGTGCCTTGAGAGGCTTGTATGTTTCTTTGCCTCTTGCAGAGTGAGTCTAGGTAGGCCTTTTATTCCCTACTGGAATATCTCTGAACATATCAACTGGGGAACCTGGATTAACTGGAATAATGTCTATCTCCCTCTGAACTGCTGAAGGGGGAGAAGATATTGTTTCACTTTCAATCTCCATCTGAGATTCTCTGGATCCTTGAAAGGCTATCTCTTCTTCAAGGACAACATCTCTGCTTGTCTCAATCTGTCTCTGACCAGGGATGTCGATCTTGGAATGTCTTTGAAGATTCATTGTTATCCCATAAATGTATCCTTTCTCCCTGAAGGGCCTAGCTTGGACATCTTCTCTTTGGGTACATGAAAATACACTAGGAACTCAAATATCCTGAAGTGTTCAATCTCAGGCTTCGCCCTGGTGAAGGCTTCTTCGGGAGTTATGTTTCTCAAACTCTGGTGAAGACTCTTGTTCTGAACATATGTTGTGTCATGCATGCTTTTTCCCATAGAATCATAGAAGGATTCTGATCATGCATTATTGCATTGGTTGCCTCAATGATGGTTCTATTCTTCCTTTTTTTTTTCAAATAGTTTTGACTCCCTATGAATCAAATGGCTCCCTCTGAAGGATACACATCTTACTTTATTGTTAACCTATCTGAAACAAGAAAACAAGAGGAACCAAAACAAGAATATCTCCTAAAGGAGAATAATGAGTGCATCTCTAGAATTAAAACAATTTAAGGATTGTTGTTACAACTACAACACCTACTTTTGATGTAGCAAACTTTATAAATATAGGTTTAGAGGAATGGCAATTACAACAATCAAACCTGGAGTCTTCACTTTGAGTGTGTTTTTCCTCTGAATGCACTGAGATCCCTCTAGATCCATGACTTCAACAAAAGGTTCCTTCCTCCTGTAATTTCTCTCATGATAATGATACAAATAATATATATACAAGTGCATACCTGAGGGTCCTGATATGATTTCTCCAATGGCTCCTGGTTGATCTTTGTCCTCTTGACATCTTCATGAAGGAGGTATGTCACAATGACACCTTTTTGTATTACCCACAATAAGTCTTCCTTTGAAGTCTTGTCTTCCAAAAACTTGAAGTTGCTTTGTCCATCAAGCTTAACTTCTATCATAGTTTTTTTCATCATAATTTTAGATTCTTCACAACCCTTTGTCAACTGGGCTAGAAAACCTAACGGCTTGTCTAGGCTAGCAATTTTAGTTTTTTTTGGACTTATGACTACCAACAATAAGCCTTTGAAATATGAGAGAACACTGGTGAGATGAAGAGCTCTTTCAATGAGTTGCAGAAACCCTAATACTGGAATTTCTACAGAAATTAGCGAAACCCTAGGGTCAAAAATTGAAAATGCTCGGAATTTCATTCTGAGAGTCTCTAGAGGTGCATTGGAGGAGGTCGTACTCTCCTATGCAAAAAATATCCCCAACGTCCAAGTATTAAGGGCTGAAATTGAGAAAGAAGGAGGGTCGTACGTATTTTTAGCCCCAAATTTCAAGTTCCTAGTGTTTAAACCTCTCATAAAGGTAGGTTGTACGCAATTTTTGGAAACCCTAGGAGGGTGATACGGTTTTGCAAGGGGCGATTTGCCTTGAAGTTTTTGTGCAATGGGTTCTTCAAGAGACCTATGCCGATACCATGTTGTTTTTCAATAAGCTAGGTTAAGCATGTAGTTCATTTCCAATTTTTCATTTGTCTTAACCATAAACAATAGTATTTGCAACAACAAAGAGATCACAGAAGAAACACCGTAATGCTGAGAACAAAAAATGTATCTTCGGAAACCCTTCTCAGCAAGGGAAAACCACCAAATCCTTTTTCTATATTCTTCAAAGGAAAGACCTTCACCACCAATAATACCTAACACACAATAGGGTGCTCAAACCTTAGAATACTAGCATAAGAAGTGCGCACTTTTCCCAAAGAAGAGTACTTGCTGATTTCCAAACTCATGTGTTTGATATGATTCCTCAATGGGGAATTTACCTTTACCTATCCTAAACTGAACCTATCCAACAAAAGTGTCTATTTGCACAACATGGTAGACCTCACTAGCTTATAATATAATTAATATTAGCAGTTAATTATTTGTTACATTAATTACCGGTCCTTATTAAGGTGGGGCCGACATGTACCCATTACAATTATGGTTATAGGAAACTGCGACTCTTGAACAATATAACAGGGATCATTACACTAGTGCTCATCACTAGGGGCACATCCATATGCATGTCCATATCTAGACTCAAGCTGTTACAAAAGAACCACTTCTTCACTAATGATCAGCCCACTAGGATCACGTTCAAATGTGTGTTTCGTCAGTTCGATCCACTCATGATCTTCTTTCCCAGCATTACATGGCAGGTCATATGGAGTTTCATAGGCGTCAACTCTTCTTGCTCATAGAGGAGCTGACTTTATCCCATCTTCATTTTTGTTCTCATGCTGATGCACCCAACACTTTGGGATTTCACATGTTCACCTTGTGCTCCAGCCACAAGCTTGCGATCCAAATCTCACAGTCCACTTTCTCCAGCATGTTGATTTAGATTTCTTCTCAACTCTCTGTATGGAGGAGGTCATATCTACGTTCTAGTTCTGTCTCAAATGGGAACCACACACCCTTCTGGGGGCCTTCTCTCGGGGTTTTTTAAGGCTGGAGAAAGCTCTCACCTGGCCTGTGATCCCCATCTCCACAAGTTTGTAAGTTGGAGAATGTCTCACATAGTTGCAATCATCCAACATTTTCAACAGTAAATTTTTAGACTACATTTATGCAAAACAAGCTCACGGAATACAGGGATTAGATCTTGATAAAAATTAGGTCCTCGATAGCTCTGTGTGGGGACTATCTTTGGATCCGTTCTCGGTGATCAGCGTTGCGGGATATGTTATCTAGATGATATCAAGTTCCATGTCTTCCATCTCAATTTGATCTTTCACTTGCCATACAAAGTTTTTTCTCTTATTCTTCATGGGAAGCTTGTGGGAACTATCAATTTTAGCATTGAGGAGGGTTCTTATCTCCTCCTCAGGTTTGAAAATTGGGTTGCTTTCTTCTTTAGGGGTTGATCGTTGAAGTGATGCTCACGGGATGTCATACTCTTAGGAGTGGTAGCCGGGGATTGAACATTCTTCTCACGATTTTCCCTTTGTTTAATGCAGTCCAGTGGGTGCTGTAATGTCTCTAGGTCGATGTGAAACAAAGTGTTTTCTTCATTGTTTTGTCTTCACTTAGGCGTGTAAGATAAAATAATTATTAAATCAAAAACTGCTATTAAATGTTCTAAAAAATACCATTAGGTTCGCACCCTCTTATCCTTTCAACATATCTTAGGTTCAAGTTGTTGAAATGGGCTGCAGAGATAGATCAATTTTGTTGGTGTTCCTCAACTTGAAGTCCACAGAGCTTTCAAGTGAGAGGAGATGAGCTGTTTTCTCCTCTCATGGAATAAATGCAATAATAGTTGTATTTCCTTGCTATTCCTGTAAACATTTTGTCGGTAATGTGACATGGAAGGAAAGCGGGGTTTTCATGGATCAAAAGTCATTATCAATGTAATTCTCCATTTGTTCAAGAGCCCCCCTTCCTGTCCAAAAAATTTGTTGCACAGTCAGACATCCGCGGAGCATCTTTCCCTAACAATAAATCTTTGAAAATGAGACAAGGGTATTAAAAACCTCATAAAAACAATGGGATGCCTTGTGCCTCTGAGGCGGTACCGAAGATTCTTTGGGTTGAATTCACGGTTTACCTTCTTGGACACGGACAATTTTGGAAAGGGAGACAACAATGCACTGCTCGTTAAACCAAGTGGGATGACATATAAAATTTCTTCTCCTTTTTTGAATATTGACAATTGGGAACAAATTTCAATGGAAATTAGCTTCCCCAATAAAAAATGGCTTGTTCCTTGATGGTGAAATACAAAATATAAAGAACCACCTTGAGAAATACTTGTTGTGGATTCCTGTCCGTTATTCTTGTAACAACCAAACAATTTCGAATGGATTTCTAAATGAACAACCCTGCAAGCTTGTGATATCTTTAGGAGGCGTGATCGGGTCTTCCAGGAACTTGTGCAAGAGGTCCAACCAGTTATCATGCTTTTTTAGGAACTGCTTGGAGGCTTCTCCTCTGAAGGTCAATGTTAGCTCTGACAATATCAACATCTTACAGAAGACCTAAGGTGACAAAAAAACAAGAGAGTGGTCCCACAATGGAATAATTATTTGGCACAATATATCTCTCATTTCAAGAGACCACCTCCTTACAGTCAAAACTTGAGGCTTGACACGCGAGCAATTCGAGGAGGTCCAAAATTACTTGGATTAAGGTGGAAGGGGTATGAGTATTGAATTATTCCACGAACCAACTTTGGAAGTTATAGTCCCTCAGCAGAATATGTTCTATATCTCCTTGAAATGTTATGGAGTTGGTGCCATAATTTTCTGAGCGTCATTTTCTCCAGGTGATGCTTGAAATGAATAGTTGGAGGGATAATATAACCCTCATGAAATATTAGTCCAATGCGTGTGAATGGGAGATCTCCTCGAGCCTTTTATTGATCAATGTTAATCTCTACGGGTGTTGCATGATGAGTTGTTAGCATTAAAGCTAAGTAATTTCATACTTAGAAGTCGCGAAGGTGGCGAGTATCACGAGAAGGAAGTAATTAAAGTTAAGGTTTTACATTGAACCCTTCCAACCCGATGACATGAACATTCCATGATGTTTGAAATTAACACACTCGAAGGGATAATATAACCCTCAGCAAATCTTGGTTTAATGTGTATTAATGGAATATCTCCTTGAACCTTTCACTGATTAATGACAATCTTTACAGTTCATGATGTGCTATCAGTAAAGCTTACTAATTGCATATTTAGAAACAAGTGATGCATGGCCATGTAGTCCCTGTGAGGTTGGAATGGGAATAAATGCATTGCTATGGTGGGACTGAGGGAGAAATAGAAGCCCAAAGTAGCAGAGACATGTGGGAAGCAGATTGAACTACATGTGGTGTCCATGTAGAGGATGACTTGTGGTAGCGTGTCACAGGCCAGACACAGGACATTTGGTTTGTAGATGACCCCCAAGGTTATTATGCGAACGAGGCAGTTTTTTTCCTTGGGTGTAGCATACACATTAACACTATTTCCTAACATCCAACATGTTGAAGGAATTTTTTTATCATTTCGAATTAGTTTTCTTTGAAATTTATCAAAAATAATAATGCCTTACAACAAGAGGCTCACGGAAAAAGGACCAGGAATCATACGCATTAAGCATTCAAATATAATAAACACAATTTTCTTGACATCCAACATAGTATTTTAACATTACGGAATTGGACTTTTCTTTGAAATTTATCAAAATTAATAATGTTTGTTTTTACATATTTTAGGGATGTTCCATATTTACGGAAATTTAAAATGTGTGTTTGACATATATGAAGTAAGGGTTGGGGCTCACATGGACCATAAAAGAAATAATAAAATTACAAAAGAAATAGAGAGGCGTAGAAGATTATTACCCACAGTGGAGAAGAAGATATGAAAAGAAGTAATTGGAAGTTATGAGTCTTTGGTTAGATATTTCTATTTAAAGAAGAGGTAGAATAAGCTGGATTGATAGAAAACAAGATGTGATGATTATATATGGAAATTACTATGGAAACCCATTTGTTTTTTTGTTGTTGTTGTCGACGGCCACTGGAATCATGCAAATTGGTTGTTTCCCTTCGTCGGTGATCGATTTCCCTTTGGATCCTTTCTTCATGTAGCTTCTCATGGGGGCCAAGTTGATTTCATCAGTTTCTATGCCGAAAAGCTCATTTTCTAATTTCCTTAGATCCACCGAAATACTATCTGAGAGACTATTAATTTCTTTATTTTTTACTGAATAGTCCACTGGCCAATTTTTGACCTCATCTTCACCATATTCAAGGATGTCATTAAACTTTTCTAAGAACAACCTTTAAAATATAAGAGTTGTTCTGCTTGAAGTCTTGTTTGGTCAAGGACAAGGATTTGAGGAGGATTAAGTTTAGGTCTTGAACCTTGTTGGTACTTAGAGCTAAGTCTATTTGGTGGGTTTTGAATAATTTTTTTTGATATGGCTTGTTCAAATGATTGGACAATGAGATGCAGTTGCGGGTTCTTAACTTTCTTTTGTCGGCATGCTTTTAATTGTTTGATCCGCTTTGGGAGGGGATATCCTCTTGTCTTATTTTCAGATGAGTTGTTGATGGCATGGTTGGAAAAGGAATTATGCATCACATTCCTTAGAAACATTCTTCATTTTAAATTTGTCTGCAAATGTCTGTGCAATCATTTGCCCTCTTTCGAAAAGAAGCTATATTTTGTGTTTCCTAGGATTCAGTAATTAACTGCATTCTTTTCTTGATGTAATTCTCTACAAGGGCTCTACACAATGCAAGGAGGTTGGAGGATCATTTTAACTTGGATTCTCGAGAGGGTGGCAGGAACGGGTTTTGATAAAGGACTAGCAAACATTGGGGTAGCAATGAAAGCCTCCTCAATTCCTTGACACAGTCTTTCATTCTGGCATTCTCTGCTTCAATTCCTCCGATGGAATCATCAAGAGAATCGTGATTCAGCGGTGGTGAAATCAAAAGATTTGGGATAGTTGCATTTTCCTAAAGTTAATCTACGAACGAGATTTTCCTTTCTTATATTTCTGGTAAATTCTTTCTGCAATCAGATTTTTAGATCCACTGTAAAAAACAATGCTCTGGAATCTGAAGGATTCATCTTCGGCAAAAAATGTCGGTCTCAACTATTTCCATTGGAACTATGGTGCATCGCGTCAGCGGACGGGTGAACTTTGTGCATGTGCTCACTTTCAATTTCGGGTTCTTTCGCCTGCCCTACAATATTTTTCTCTTCTTCATTAGGGAATCTTGTGAGAACTATCATTTTTACCGCGAGGAGGGTTCTTATCTCCTCCTCGGTTTATTCAAGGTTGCTTTCTTGGGGTGGGAGGCATTGAGCGATGCTCCATGATAATGGATTCTCTTAGGAGTGATGGTAGGGGGTGGACCTCTTCTCACCATAACCTTTTCCCTGTTGTATGTACAATTAGAAAAGCTGCAATGTCTCTACGTCATGATTGTCAGAAGCACGAGTGTTGTTAATCCTTATCTCTGTAATCTTCGGTGAGGTGTCTATGGATAAAATAGATTCTAAATCCAACTGATAGTATTTTTTCTCGAAAAATCCCATTAGGGTGAACCCTTTTAGCCTTTGATATTTGGGTTCAAGTTCTTGAAATAGCATCGCAATTAAGTCAATCTTGTTGGCCGTTCTACCTATAGTCCCAGGTAATGAAATGAACTAATTTTTTCTCTTTTCATGGAAAAAATGCAATAATGGTTGTATTGCCTTGCTATTCTGTAACAAACATCTTGTGATGTGGCATGGAAGGGAAAGCAAGATTTTCCTTGGAGCCAAGATCATTAGTACACTATAATTTTCCTTTGTTCAGAGTGTCCCCTTCTTATCCAAAAACTTGGTTTCGACCCAGACATGCAGGAGCATCCTTTCCTAACAATAAATATTTGAAAACTAAGACAAGTCATTTCAAAACCTCATAAAAAATGGAGACCATGTGCCTCCCACAGAAGACTTGGTACCCGGCGGAAGGAATGTTGCTAGGTCAAATTCATAGTTTATTTTATTGGAAAGAAAAAGTTTTGGAAACGGAAAACAATGCACTATTGCAAAAAATAAATGGGATGACATATAAAATTTATTCTATTCTTTGAATCATGAAAATTGAAGACATATTTCAATGAGTGGCACCCCAATGAAAATGGTGTTCCTTGTTGTGAAGTACAAAGATATAAATAACTATCTGAGGAAAGTAGCATGCGTGGATTCACGTCTGTTATTCTTATGAAACAACCCAAGCGATTTCGAATGTATTTCTAAAGGAACTGGCCTGCAATTTTGTGATATATTCAGGAACTGTTGTTGGTTCTTCGAGGAAATCGGGTAAGAAGTCCAACCTGTTATCATGTTTTCTAAGCTGCAGTCTTGTCCTTTGAAGGTCAATGTTAGCTCCGACAATCTTAACATCTTCTTGCAGAAGACACGAGGTGACAAAGAAGCGGAGAGAATGGTCTCATAGTGGAATAATTCTTTGGTTTTGAAATATATTTTTGGCACACCAGAGACCACCTCCTTATAGTAAAAAACCTAAGGTTATAGCACATACGAAGGCGATTCCGAGAGGTCCAAATTGCCGTTCGTGAATGGGATGGAATAGTAAGAGTATGCTACGAACTTCTTTGGAAATTTTGGTCTTGGCGTCCAGAAAGATATTTACTTTGTATCTCCACAGATTTGTTGTCAAGTTGCTGCCATAACTTTACAAGAATGTTTGTTTGCTATAGACGATGAATGAAATGAAAAAATTGGAAGGGATAACATAACCCTACCCAAATCTTAGTCCAATGCATGTGAATGGGGAGATCTCCTCGGACACCGGCTCATTAATGACAATTTTGGCAGCTGTTGCATGATCCGTTGTTAGCATTAAAGACCAAAGTAGTACATACATTGAAGTGAGAACACAGAGGATACGACAATGAGCAATTAAGGATTGGATATTTCCTAAACAGGCCAACGCGACAACCCATGTTTGAGATGAAATCTTTGTTTAATGTGTATTAATGGGAGATCTCTCGAGTGTTTCTCTCATTAGTAATAGCCAATGACAATATTTACGGTTTCTGCATGGTGAGATGTTAGCATGAAAGGTTACTACTTTCATATTAAGAAATAGAATCTGGCGAAGGTCGTGGGGACGAAAAAGAGCAATTAAGGAGTGTCTAATTGTGGCGGTTAGGAGGATTCAAAATAGGGTTCTGAGAATTTTTCTGTAGATTTAGGTGAGGGCGTGATGGTCAAATTGTATATCTCGAAACTTTTTGAGTGCAAAGCGCATAACAAAGAAGAGGGCATGATACTTTCTGATCCTAGAGGAGCAATTGTATATTGTAAAGTCGAATGTTAATGTTCAGACCTGAGAACAATGGAAGTGAAAACTGACACTTTATCAGGGAACCCACAATGAAAAATTCGTTAGAAATATGGATAAGAAGAAATGTTTAAAAGATTGAATTCATCTTTGCTAATATATTTAAACTTGTAATATATATCCCATTTCATGACAGACCTTTCTACACATCTATGAAGTGAGAAAAGATAAAATAGAAGATAAATTAATTTAAATTCGAGGAGTTGAGGTTCATTTAAATTTCACTGTCTCGTCTACGCTTTTGGTTTTTAATGGTGGTCAATACGGTTGTTGCATGATGAACTATTAGCATTAAACCTTGGTGGGGCACAACAAAAGTGACTAAGAATTGGAGTTTCATGAACCCACCAACTTGGGGATCAGGTGAAAGAGATTCCATGGGAAATAGGAGAGAATATGGAAAATGATTGAGCAGGTTACAATTAGGGTGACAATGGTTCCCAGGGAGACGTGACTTCGAGGTCAAGTGTATATGTCGGAACGAGTGAAAATGTGTACCACGAGAAGAGGGGATGATGTGGCAATCCGACGATCGATTTGTATATGATAGAAGTGTGGGAGATCTCCTCGAGGCTTCCGCTCATTAATGACATGTTTAAGTTTCATGCATGACGAAGTGATAGCATTAAATCTTGCCAATTGCATATCCATAAATAATTAGGAAGGTGGCGGGGACAGGGAATAGTAATTAAGGAATGGCTAATTATAAAAAGAAGTTGGTGATGCTTCGTAATAGGGCTATAAGATACAACCAACAAAGGTGAGGGCACGAGGGCCAAATTGTATCTCTCGAGAGTGTTGACCGCATAACATGTAACACGAAAGAGGGCATGTTGTTTCATTCCTGTGGACAAATTTTATATCGTGGAAGTCACGAGATTAACACGTTTGCTTAGTGCATATTACATTGGAAACACAATCTGAGCACGTCCAGGGAACCCGTGATCGAAAAAAGTGTCTAAGTATGGAATAATGAAAGCGATAGGCGGGACCGATACACAATAAATATACAATGTCATGGAGATACAACCAACTTGGGGCTAAATATTGAAAGGAACGACAGACGAATGGGTGAGACTTGTAGCCAGAACGCATTCAGTGGACCGTGTATGTCCAGCGAACTCGAGGCATTGTTTGCAAGTACGCGGAAAGATTCAAAACACAATTTTAGGCAAGTCAATGCAGGAACTTATGTCGGTAAAGTGGTCAAGTATGGAATAGAGAAACAACTAGGCTCGAAGTTTTTGATAATATATTGAAATTTGTAATAGCTTTCTCATTACACGGCAAGATATTCTCTCCATGTTTGTGGAAAAGTTCTGTAGGGATGGCTTAAGGCTTTTTCTTATTAATGGCGATCTTTATGGTTGTTGCATGATAGCATCATAGCATTAAACCTTTGTTGTTTAATATTTGGAAAGAATGCGAGGATGGTCGGAACATGGAAACAATAATTTAGGAATTGGGCTTTCATGAATCCCCTAGCGTGGGTTCACAAAATAGGGTGACAAGGTCTCCCCAGGAAGATGTGAGAATTTAGATAGCCAAATGTATTATGGTACCCATTTGAAGGCATAATGTGTAACAAGGAAGAGGATGATAGCCAGTCAGGCAATCCAATTTGTATATAAGCGAGAGAGGTTCGGGTGAAAAATTATTACGTACCGGTGTGTTCGGTTGTCACTAAATGCAGATATAATTAATGTACATTGGGAAGGGCAAAAAGTTAGTGGGGATGGAAGGCGGCGACAGAGATGCTGAAACATTTGTGAACCCTAGTAGAACAGATCTTGTGAGTTCAAGAGTGTGATTG
Organism: Picea sitchensis; assembly: GCA_010110895.2. Taxonomy (NCBI): domain Eukaryota; kingdom Viridiplantae; phylum Streptophyta; class Pinopsida; order Pinales; family Pinaceae; genus Picea; species Picea sitchensis. Next base: position 74,747 of record SNQJ01S0050035.1, on the reverse strand, counting down.
GAATTGTAGATCACAAAGTTTTTGAGTGCAAGATGTGTATCAAGGAACAAGAAGCTATATAGAGTTTAGAAAGCCAGCGACAAGCGACCAATAAAATTGGCTAAGTATGGAAAGGAACAAAAATCAATTGGATTCTTCATGTGAGGATATACATGGAGATGAAGATATGTCATCCAGCCAACCACAGAACCCGATGATCATAGAAATGCAAATAAGTATGTAACCAAAAAGCGATAATATATGGGAAGAAAGAAAGGGAAAAGGGCTAAGTATCTCCATGAGAATAACATCTACTATTCGTTTATTAATACCAATCTTTTCAAACCCTAGTGAGGACTTGTCATTAGTAAAAGCATAAATTACAGATCACAAAAGTTCTTTGGCAGCAAGATATATATGACGGAACAATGGACATAAGTGTTGGATATGGCAAGGGACACGATGGTGGATAATTAGCTAAGTAAGAAAGAGACGTGGTGGTCAGGGCTCATAGTGTGAATATAGATAAAGATGAGTATCTTCCAATCCGCGAATCTAGAAGGCCTTGATAATAGAGATGCGACTAAATATATAACCACAAAAGGATGAGGAGAAAAACATGGAAATTTTAAAGAGAAAGTGTTTATATTTATTGCAATAGTATTCATATATATATTAATAGATTATTTCTGGTCAAATGTAAATCATCTTCCAATTTGCGAGGATGTTGTTAGGTTCACAAAATTCGTTGAAACCCATAAGCAATAGAAAGAAAAATAAATAAATAAAAATAAAATAAATATATATATATATATATATATATATATATATATATAATAACATTTGTATAATACATGGATATTATCAAATGGAAAGAAGGCTACTTGATATATGCAATATATTGAACAAGAACATGGTGTCAACATTTGAGTTGCCTTGTTGTAATAGATTCATTAATTCATTCTATTTATGGGACCCAGAAGAATGAAAGCGGGCCAGTCCTCCTATTTCTTTGTTTAAATATAGGGTGGGATCCACATAAGTATGGCCTATGACAAATTATTCTTCATGTAAAATGTAAGGAGAAAGCAATTATGCTATTTAAATCCATGTTTAACGATAAACAAAAAAAAGTACAAAAAAAATAAAACAATGCAGTTGGAAAACACCATACAAAAACCTTAAATATTCTATATTCAAATAAAATAAGTTACAAAATACAACTGAGATTATTTGCCATAATGGTACAATTGGGCACATAGCGACAAAAAAACAAATATGTACAATAATGAAGCTTGTGGACAGCCTTTTATAGATTTCAACTTGACCATCAAATGCCTGCTTTTTAAAAGCTCTTGATTAAGATATCAATTTACGTGTCTTGGACTTCGTTGGTGTTGCCAGCTAGATCTATTCCATCTTTTTGAATAGCTTGTCTCTTCTAGATATGGCCTTCTTTCATTGGCTAGTTATTCAACATTCCATGCTTTGCTAAGTGTCAATTTCCCTCTATCATTGAAAACTTGGGGTTTTAAGGTGCCTTCCTTGTAATGTTCACGATCATTGACATCTGAGACAACAGAGTCACGATTCAGGCCCAATTAAAAGGCGAGGGAGTGGTTTTATGTGACATCATCTTTAGGGGAAACAAATCCTCTTAGCCAACAAAAGCCAAGACAAAAAATTCATGTATGTTGTGGTGGAGAGGTATTATCCTTGCGTTCGATCATCTGTTTGGTTGAAAAGCTTGCACGAAAGACTGTATGTTGAACTTCTTTGTTTTATTAGCGTAAATTGGAAGGGATGTCCAAGTCAACTGAAAAATGTTACTCTGTTGAAGTACATAACTTCTTTCACATAACGGATATGGCAAGTGTATCAAATGTTGCATATCACAATATAATATATCTTTAAATTAGTAGGGGTGGTGTTGGTGATTAAAAGTCGCAATGGAATTTTGCACCTTAAAGATGTTGCTAAAGCCTATTATTATTAAAAGCTAAATATCTTGGTAGGTGGGATCGCCTTGTAGATTGGAGATAAGGTGATGCAGGAGCATCATACAAAGCAGTACATGCCTAGCAAAGGCGGATGCAAAAAGAACTACATTTTTTTATGGCGTTTTTGAATTTTGAAAGCTGAAGCATTAATGTAATAAACTAGGAGAAGCGTACTTTCATTTATATGCTTGGAGATATAGAACACATCTAGAAATTACTCTTACACTGCCTTGGGATGTAATAGGAATTTAATTCTATTAATGTAAAGTAGATAGATATAGATATTCGATTAGACAGTTTAGAGTATAGGAGGGAAAAGCGAATATAGACACCCTCACCCTTGTATCATTGTAACGGTAGTAACATTATCATCATTGAGAGTTGTAGCAGAGAGCTAGAGTGAAGAACCCATGTACATGAACACATGAGTTTATATGAATCTTTGACTCAATTTTCCTGGTGTTATGATGCTTCTTGTTTACATTTGTTAAATGGTATGTTCTGATTGTTTGTTTCTACATTTATGCATGCATATCAATGTTGTATTTTGTGTATGAGTTCGAGAGCTGTAGAGAAGAACCCATGTACAAGAGAACTTGAGTTAATATATGAATCTTTGACTCAATTTTCATGGTGTTATGATGCTTACTGTTTACATTTGTTAAATGGTATGTTTACAGTTGTTTTGTTTCTCTGTTATGCATGCATATCAATGTTGTATTTTGTGTATGAGTTCATGTTGAATGTATGAAGTCTTAGAGAGAAGAAGAATGAGTTTCAATTGTTTCTCTTCCTGAGAATTTCCTGCAAGGAGTGCAAGTGAACATCTGCAAGGTGTGCATTGACGAGAGTCTGAGTTTTATCTCAGAAAGCTTAGGAGAGATATCGTTGTTCTCATACCCGCAGAAGTGCAGGTGAAGCACAGAGTTGTGCAAGGTGTGTGCAAGCTGGTGAAAGCCTTAGAACTGATCAATTAAGGTGAAGGCCGAGGGACTACTGTTGCAAAGAGTGCATAGGGTCGAAGACTCAGATAACCAAAGGTTATTTGAAAGTGTGCCGCAAGGAGTGCGAGCAGGAACCTTTTGGAAGGCTGAGTTTGCAAGTGAAAGTTCAGGAGTGAAAACACTCAGTCGTTGACAGAAGTCATTGAGTAGTGAATCGAGCGGTCAGAATTCTTCGTGGAGAGCTCGCGAAGTCGCGAGGACTGTAGGATCCAGTGGAGCCATATGGACAGAGAGAGACCTTCGTGAAGGAAGTGCGAAGTTGCGAGAGTCATTGGATTTGGCAGAGTTGCAAGGTGATTAGAGGATGGTGAAACCCATCACCTTAGGATCCAGAATCAACATGAGCCGTTGATCGTGCTTTGCATAAGCTGTTGGATCATATCGCAAACTTGGGGTTCGTGAGTTTGGAGGGCAGACCGAATTCTTGGTTTTGCGCAAAGTTGCGAGTTGCGAGGAGCAAGGAAGAAGATCCAGACACTCCAACTCGTGAAGTTGCGAGTTGCGAGGGCTGCTAGAGGTAGGCCCTAGCCAGTGGTCATTGGTAGAGGCACTAGTAAGGAAGGGGCCATACCCGTATCGCACTCTCGGGTATCAGAGGTTTGGAGCCGAGGGTCTTCAATTCACAAACCCGCGAGATCACGAGTCACTGAAGGGGTTTGTGCTAAGGCCCGGGTTGTGGTCGTGTGGAGGTGAAGACTCATACCTGGTGCACGTGGTACAATTGGAGTTTTCGTGAAGGATTTGTGGATCGGATTCGTTGAAGGTTTCAACAAGGAACCAAAGGAGCCACTTCGGCCCGAGGAGAATTTAGAACGATCCTGTGTGGATCTCGGACCGAGGGTCGGGGGTCTGCGTCATAAGGTTTGGTGCTTATATGATGTCGTGCCACTGTTCGACACTACTTACATAGTTGACGAGATCTTGTTTTTATTGGCTATGGATTGGGCCTATGAAGTATTGGTTATTTAATTACTATGACCTATGCTATTTGTTGATACCATTGCTATCTGTTCTTGGGACACCTGCACAACAGATATGTTAGTAACAATACATAAAAGGCAGTTGAAAAAAAACAATAACGCATAGAAGCAATTGGAGGGAAATGAAAATAAATGCAAATGCAAAGGGGAAAATTTAAACTATGCTATATACTATACTATATGCATCGATTTTTAATGGATTGTTTTTATCCTAGCTACTAAGTTAATAGCTATGCGATTTTGTTCTTGAGTTATATAGTTGATATGCAATGGTGATTATGTTATGGCATAAGTTGATTGCGCTATTGGTGATGGTTCGATACATGGTCAATTAATTGGATTATAAATTTTATATGTAATATGGTCAGTTGGAAATGGAAGGTATGATGTGGGTGGCGCGTTTGATGCAATTTCCAATGCATGGTTTAAATGAATTGTTGTTAGATTAATGGTTGGTGTGTACTATCGAATTAATTGGTTGTGGGTGGAGGCGACGTGCATTTACTGCATGTCACCCTTACTCCTTTCGTTGGTCACCACCCTAGTCGGGCTATTGTTTAACCTTGCTGCTATGGTTATGCTCCGCTTTCTTAGCAGAGTGCAACTGCTCGGCCAACTCGCGTTTTAAGATGCTTGGATTACATGTATGTCTTTTTTTTTCCATTCATGAGTTTGCTCTGGTTATGAAATGATTATTGGTTCAGGTGTATTAGTTTGTGCTTTCTTTAAGTATTGCAACTGTGTAAAATTTTGATTTTGGAATGAAGCGTTGATGGTTTTCTCTCCAATAATGTTGAAGTCATAGTGTTGTTGGTCATCATGGGTGTTAGCAGCCATAAGGGCTCTATGTTATCCTCACTGGTTTAGTTGGAGAGTTTTTGTTTGGTCTTGGGTGGCTAGTTGTCCTCACACATTCGCATCACTATATCCAGTCTTTGGTTTTTATGGGGTTTAATGGTTGGAGGCACTCTGTGTCACTGCGTTGTTCACTTGAGCATTGGTTTGTTTTCACCACTAAAGGTCGTGCCATGGGTTATTTGGTTCACCCTCGGCCTTGTCTTTACCTCAACATTGTGGTTGTTTGACTAGAGAGCCACGAGGGTTATACCCTGCATGTGTTAAGTATCATTACCAAACTGAATTGGAGCCTCACTCCTCTCTTATATCCCTCCTTTCGCGAGATTTGTTACCTGTTCACGAACAAATTGTGGTTCTCTCTGTGTATGCACCGTTGGTCTCAGAGTTTTTCACCATTGAAAAGAGTTGGCTTTAGTTTTTCCCTATGTTGGCCACAGAGCAAACCATTAACTCTACAGGTCTGAGGGTTGATAGAGAAGACCGACGCGGCCTGTCGGGTTTACTATTGGTCATTGTTGGATGGTTGTATATTGTCGACTAAATTGGGTACATGCTCACCCAGTTGGTCATGTGACAATCGTGTTGGTTTTGTTACCTAGTCACTGCCTGTTTATTACAGTGGACAAACTTTGCATTGTTAATCGAACAATTCAAAAATACACAGTCGCTCTCCTTGTATTTGATAACCCAGTATTTTTTAAATTGAGAAGGTCACAGCCTCG
>SNQJ01S0050035.1:30283-63931 GCA_010110895.2 Picea sitchensis | reverse complement strand
TTAACTTGTACCTTGAAAGGCGAGGTGCCTCCAAAGTGGCCACTTGATGAAGATGCGCCTGATGCTATCGGCAGGCGTTGAAGGATGTGGGAAAAATTCTCCATCATTTCATCCCTCTGTCGTGTGAGAGCTTGCTCAAGCAAGAGACTGATATGATCGTCTGCTCCATCGTTTTTTATTTTCTTCCGCCATTGAGGGTTTCTTGGGTGTGTGAGAGCGATTGTCCTCAAGTGAGACAAGCTCGATACCCAACTTTCTATACTCGGACCTCGTCGGGGACATGCACGGAAAAACGATCAAGAGCAGCCTGCTCTGAAACCATTGATCTGGATTATTTTCAGCACGAAATGAGATTGGAGATATAATAAAGAAATGCACAAAGATATCGCAAATATTCAATAATATAACAGAAATATATCAGAGATGCAACCATAAACACAGATATACAGTAATACACGATTTCTATTAATGAAATAAATGTACAGAGACTATAAAATACAGAGTGAAAGACTTGATAGAATGGTGGTAGCTTATCTCTGAGAAGAGATGTGACGGCTACTCACATTCGTGAGAAGATGATTACAATGAGGCTCTGGAGGCATTTTTACAATAAGCAAGAATTCCCCAAACCCTAGACATCCCAAAACCTAACTCTGGGAGATGAAGCGCCAAAAGTCATGTGGGCCCCGTTTGGGTAAGTTGGTGCATCAACTTCCTGTGGTCGTAACTTTTGCATACGATCTCCGTTTTAGGCGTATGATAGCTCGTTGGAAAGATATATTCGAGGACTACAACTTTTGGATGAGAAACATGAATGAAGAACCATGTTGCTCCCCATTTTCTCAAAAAACATCGTTTAGGGCCTCAAAATGGCTCGGAAGTTAAAAACTGCTAAAAATAGTAAATTACCAAAATTGCCAAAAACATGTTTTGGGCCAGTTGGAGAAGGTGGGTGGCCACCGATATCCATTTGGGTCAAAAATTCCCGAGGGCTTGAATCCTCTTGAGAGTTCGTTTTCATCGAGTGATACAGGCAATAAAGAAAAACAAAAAGAAGAGGAGTTGTGAAATAAGGTGGTTGAAACGTTCTCCATGAACATTAGGACACCTTAATCTTCAACGAATGTTAAAATAAATGTCCAATGTTATAATAAAAAAGAGATGAGGTCTGTCGAGCTACACAGTGGATTTCAATTTTTTTTTGCTTGGCCTTATGAGGATCTACGGGGTTTTGATCCTGGTCTTATTTAACATACTATGAAACTAGCTAGGAAAAAACAAGGACTTGTTAACTCTGCATTGAAAGCAACCGTTCAAATGGAGTTGGGAAATTTCTTAAGGTCTAGGATTACGTTTTTAGTCCACCCTGAACGGGTTCCAAATTGGGTACCTGCTTCAAAGACCACATATCATATTAGAACCTGCATTCATCTTCGCACCTTTAGTCAGACAATTATGATAAATCCTTCTCCCCCCCTTAATACAAGAATGATTCTGCACCAGGTTGTAGAGTTACAGTTGAATCCCCTACTTGACGAAATTCCGAGTTACAATAAAATCAAGGTAAAAAGGGAAAATGTTCAGAAAACCACTTTTATTACTAATTGTGATACTATGTCTTACAAATGCTTGCCTTCCGGCTTACTTGATACAAGTACCATTTTTAAAAGGCCTATACACACAACTTTCGATGAATTGGTCAACCTCAATATTTATCTTGATGATTTAGTCGTGTGAGTCAAGGGGCTGATAATTACATCAAAATTCCAAGTGTTGGGTCCATTCCAAATTACTTTTGTCTTAGAGAATAACTCATACATTTGAAAGGATTTACAGAGGCAGTTGTTTTCCTACAACACTAACAATCCTCGCTTGAAGTATTCTGAGGGACCAACGTGAAACGTTCTAATGCTGATTGGATTTTATGTATATTAGTAGCTTAGCTCTGCTTTCATGTTTTGCACTATTTTCCTTTTTTCTTTACAGTAATTTGATTTCTGCTTTCTGTTTCAAAACTTTTCTTTCCGCTTCTTCATTTCTATCTTTTATTGTTGTTGTTTTAATGTCTGCTATTTTACTTTTGTCATGATTTTGTTTCCTATCATCTTTTAGATTAGTTTGGTCAAAGATAGGATGTTGGATCGATTCTGCCACAATGACACTCCCGCAAAGCATTGTTAGTCAATAACAATCAAGCTACAACAGTTATGATATCTCCTCTGAAGGACCCTTGAAATTGTTATATATTTCCACTACTATTTTGTAAAGAATTGGTTATCTCCCGCTTCTTCTTGCCATTTCTTTGTCCATTGAGATTTTAAGAGTAAGTCTAAAAGTTTTTTTTCCTTACAGTGAGAGTAGATCCGAGTTGAATGATTATGCATACAGTGGAAAAAACCCTTCATACTTAACACTTTTCATGAATTATTCCCAAATTTCCGGTCATACTTCCATTAATTCCGCTCACTTCCCCTTGTTGCATAATCTTCCTGGTTATATATTCTTTGCCTGCTATTCTTGGTCTGTGAAACCAAGAGTTCTGAGTTCTAAATATGTTGAAAACAAATTTCCATGTGGAGTCACCAGTTTGTTGACGATTAAAATCACAACGGAGTTTTGCCCGCAAAGTGTTGCTAAAGCCTATTATTATTAAAGCTAAATAATACTAGTAGGTGGGACCCCCTTGTAGATTGGAGATCAGGTCTGGTGCTTATTTGATGTCATGGTACTGTTCGACACTGCTTACATAGTTGACGAGATCTTGTTTTTATTGGATATGGATTGGGCTTATGAAGTATTGGTTCTTTATGTTACTACAACATATGCTATTCATTGATACCATTGCTATATGTTCTTGGGACACCTGCACAACATACATGTTAGTAACAATACATAAAAAGCAGTTGAAAAAAAATAATAACACATATAAGCAATTGGAGGGAAATGAAAAGAAATGCAACAAATGCAAAGGGGAAAATTTAAACTATGATATATACTATACTATATGCATCGATTGTTAATGGATTGTTGTTATCCTAGCTACTAAGTTAATAGCTATGCGATTTTGTTCTTGAGTTATATAGTTGATATGCAATGGTGATTATGTTATGGCATAAGTTGATTGTGCTATTGGTGATGGTTCGATACATGGTCACTTAATTGGATTATAAAGTTGATATGTAATATGGTCTGTTGGAAATGGAAGGTATGATGTGGGTGGCGCGTTTGATGCAATTTCCAATGCATGGTTTAAATGAATTGTTGTTAGATTAATGGTTGGCGTGTACTATCGAATTAATTAACTGTGGGTGGAGGTAATGTGCATTTAATGCAAGTCACCCTTACTCCTTCCATTGGTCGCCACCCTAGTCGGGCTATTGTTCAACCTTGTAGTTGTGGTTATGCTCTGATTTCTTAGCGGAGAGGAACCGCTCGGCCAACTTGCATTTTAAGGTGCTTGGATTACAGGTATGTCGTTTTTTGGCCATTCATGAGTCTACTCTAGTTATGAAATGATTATTGGCTTAGGTGTATTTGTTTGTTCTTTCTTTAAGTATTGCAACTGTGTAAAATTGTGATTTTGGAATGAATCGTTGATTGTGTTCTCTCCAATAATGTTGAAGTCATAGTGTTGTTGGTCATCCTGGGTGTTAGCAGCCACAAGGGCTCTCTGTTATACTCGTTGGTTTAGTTGGAGGGTTTTTGTTTGGTCTTGGGTGGCTGGCTGTCCTCACGCATTCACATATCTATATCCAGTCTTTGGTTTTTATGGGTTTTAATGGTTGGAGGCACTCTGTGTCACTGTGTTGTTCACTTGAGCATTGGTTTGTTTTCACCACTAAAGGTCTCGTCGTGGGTTATTTGGTTCGTTCTCGACCCTGTCTTTACCTCAACATTATGGTTGTTTGACTAGAGAGCCACGAGGGTTATACCCTACGTGTGTTAAGTATCATTACCAGACCGAATTGGAGCCTCACTCCTCTCTTATATCCCTCCTGTCGCGGGATATGTTACCTGTTCATGAATAAATTGCGGTTCTCTCTATGTATGCACCATTGGTCTCAGAGGTTTTCACCATTGAAAAGAGTTGGCTTTAGTTTTTCCCTGTGTCAGCCACAGATCAAACCCTTAACTCTACAGGTCTGAGGGTTGATAGAGAAGACCGACGCGGCCTGTCGGGTTTACTATTGGTCATTATTGGATGGTTGTATATTGTCGACTAAATTGGGTACAGGCTCGCCCAGTTGGTCATGTGACAATCGTGTTTGTTTTGGTACCTAGTCACTGCCTGTTTATTACAGTGGACAAACCCTACATTGTCAATTGGAAAATTCAAAAATACATAGTCGCTCTCCTTGTGTTTGATAACCCAGTATTGTTTAAATTGAGAAGGTCACAACCTCGCTTCATGTTGATGCGTGGGTATGTGTGGTTTCCACAACATGGTAGGTCGGTTGTTGATTATTACGACAATCTAAGTATAGGCTCAACATTGAATTGGTTTACTGGTTGATACACAATCACTGTCTTTTTGCACTAAAGATTATTTGGATGCTTAACTTGGCATTGGTTACAATTGCTTAATGACGCTCTCGCATACTGCATTTGTGTGTGTGGTGTTCCTACACCATGAATAAATGGTCATTGTAACTATGAGTTTTTTGGGGCCAAATGTTATTGCAACCCGGATGACTGTAGAAAATCCATCCACTATATGCGTTATGATTATTTGATTGCATCATTAGGGATGAGCTCGAGTTTTACACAACATGGTTGATTGCAGTTTGATTAATTTGAAGCAATACTATATTAGATTGATAGCTCGACACGATTGGTTAAGTTAATACTGTGACTGTGTGTTTATAATTTTAACACGGGAATGTTGCATCGTGGTGTTTTGGGTGGCTTCCCACTGTGTATGATATGGATAATTTCGGGTTGCGCTCTCAGAGATAGTCACAGAGTTTTGAGCACGACTTGTTGCAATTCGATTATGGTATTATAAAGTCGGGAATGTTGTTGATACCTCGTTGTGTTGGTTGGATAGCCCAACATTTTGATTATTTAGAGTCACATTGAATTGGGCTTGTAGAGTGATAGAATTACACTTGCATGATTGAATTATTTTGTGCATAACATGTTTTGGAATGGTGGCTGTTGTCTACTTGTTTAAACGATGAGTCAAGGTTTTACAATTAAATCTAGATTATTGGGTTGACTGCCATTATGTATGTTTAAAGGATGTCATGCATTTAAATGATAGGCCCGATTGTAGTGAAAGTATAACTTCATTGCAATTTTGAAACACGACTTTGGGTGTATTTGATGATTGAAGAATTGTATGGCAGTCGTTGATTCTGATGATTAAGAGAGTGGAAATGGTTACTATTATACATTTGAGAATTGTTATAAGATGCAAATTGGATAAATAAAAGGATCATAACTCCCTTACAGATTGTTGTGGAATGCATACTGTCTTGTTGATTGCACTATGTTATATATTTGACTATGAACAATGAACTAGCTAATACCCAATGATTGTTATGATCGTTTGGTTGGTGTATCTCCTTTTAATAGAATGACTATATCGATTGCTTGATTAATTTTGTGAACATTACCCATTCTCATTCCCCACCATTATTTCGTTTTTCGCTAATTACAACCCCATCACCTTCCCACATTCATTTTTCACTCCCTGTTCTAAAATTGATTATAGTCAAGGAAAATTCTGTGTTCAAGCAGTTTGGAAGTAGCAGTGTCTTGGTTGAACTACAATGATGCTTTCTTTGGTTTGCAGTTGATTTTTGTTGTCCTTGAGCAGTAATCGTATCCCCCCCCCTCATCATATCATGTTTCGCTCAATACAAACCCATCACATATCCCAGTGCCCTTTATTCACCCCCCACTGATTGATAAACAATAAAACAATTTGTATGGATTAGATTGCATGAGTCAGATACATCGTTGATCCAAATTTATTTCATATTTTAAGAGTTGTCATGTATGGTTATTTAAAATAATATTTTCTAATCAATCATGCATGCATGCATGAGTTTTTTCAGCCGAGGTAGCCATGGCCAAGGAAATAGAGGGAGTGGTAATTGGAACAGAGGCCCAAGAAGGCCAAGGTTCTCCATACATTTTGATGATGACTCACAAGAGCTTGGCCAGTTGTTTCAGGCTAGATTTTTCAATTGGACTGGGAAAGGAGTGGTCCAACCTAGGCCTGAAAGGCCTCCTTTCCAAGTTCCGCAAGCCCCTGGTATCCCATTAGCTGGCAATATCATTTTTGCATGTATATCACGAAATTTCGGGTGTTGTTTGCAGGTCGCGGAACAATGGAAGCGCAATATTGAGCCCGCTTATTCGAGAACCCGCAATCGAAAAAGTGGCTAAGTATGGAATAAGGAAACGGTCGGTCAGACTCGTTTTCGCTAATATATTGAAATTTGTAATAGATATCCCATTACCTGGCAGGATATTTTCTACATGTTTCTGGACAAGTTGTGTAGGGATAGTCAGTGTGACTGTCTCCTCGAGGCTTTTACTCATTAATGAAAATATTTATGGTTGTTTCATGGTGAGTTGTTAGCATTAAAACTCAGTTATTGCATACTTGGAAAGAAGTGCGAAGGTGGCGGGAATAAGAAACAATAATTAGTAATTGGATATTTCGTGAACCCGCCAACCCGACGATCCGTGAAAGAGATTCCAAGAAATGGTCAAGTATGGAAAGAGGACGGTCAGGCTTCAAAATGGGGTGACAAGGGTTCCCCAGGAGACATGAGGCCCCGACGGTCAAATTGTATGTCTCATAACTTTTGAGTGCAAAATGTGTAACACGGAAGAGGGGATGATGTGGGAGTCCAGAAGTTAATTTGTATATCGCGAAAGTTTGGGTGTTGTTTGTAGGTCACAAAAAAATGGAAGTGCAATCTAGAGCTCACCTGCTCGAGAATCCACGATCGAAAAAGTGGCTAGGTATGGAATGGAGAAGTAGTCGGTCGGAGTCGCGATATAAAAGCATGAGTGCAAATGTGAACCCGTGAGTCTGCCAACCCGCGCGGTTAGACATTTTCAGAAAAAAACGACCAAGTAACCAGAAAGAGAAAGTAGAGGGGAGAAAGAAATGAGAATTTGGTTAAGTATAGAAGAGGGAAAAGAAGGGCTAATATATTGAAACTTGTAATAGATATCCCATTACCTCGCAGGATATTTTTTGCATGTTTCTGGACAAGTTGTATAGGGATAGTCAGTGTGACTGTCTCCTTGAGCCTTTTTCTCATTAATGACAATCTTTACGGTTGCTGAATGATGAATTGTTAGCATTAAACCTCAATTATTTCATACTTGGAAAGAAGTGTGAAGGTGGCGGGCACATGAAACAATGATTGGGAATTGGAGATTTCCTGAACCTGCCAACCCGACGATCCGCAAAAGAGATTCCAAGAAATGGCCAAATATTGAAAGTGGTCGAACGAGCTTCAAAATAGGGTGACAAGAGTTCTCGAGGAGACGTGAGGCCCCGACGGTCAAATTGTATGTCTCGAAACGTTTGAGTGAAAAATGTGTAACATGGAAGAGGGGATGATGTGGGAGTCCGGAAGTCAATTTGTATATCATGGAAGTTCGGGTGTTGTTTGCAGGTCACAGAAAAATTGAAGTGCAATCTAGAGACCGTCTGCCCAAGAATCCGCGATCGAAAAAGTTGCTAGGTATGGAATGAGGAAGAGGTCGATAGGAATCGTGATATAAAAGCATGAGTGCAAATGTGAATCCGTGAGTCTACCAACCCGCGCAACTAGACATTTTTGGAAAAATGACTAAGTAACCAAAAAGAGAAAGTAGAGGGGAAAAAGAAAGGGGAATTTGGTTAAGTATAGAAGAGGGAAAAGAAGGGGATAAAAGAGAGTGGGAAAATAGAAAAGCGGAGGACAATTTACGTAAGTGAGAATTGGTCTCAAACAAACCCCATTGTTGCAAAACCATCATTTTCTAGTCCAATATTTTATCCACTTACTCGTTTTCTATTGTGCTTGTACCATTAAAAAGGCCGTGAGCAATTGTTTTTTTGAAGATTTGTTTTTATTGCAACTTCTGGGAATAATTCTGTTCTTGATACATTCTTCAATGCCTTGACATATTATTTTAAGTATTAAACTTCTTGCATGATGGGTTGTTAGCATTAACGCTTAATAATTGCATATCTAGAAATAAACTTACTGTATTGTCAACTTGACCGTAAGTATAACAATGACAAACTTGAATTTTAATATTGTGGCTGATTTCATAGCCCCATTTGACTTCATCTACCATATATTATTATTTTTTTTAATATTCGTGAAGAAGAAATTTGGTAATTTCATTAATAATGTAAAAGTGCTCAAATAGAGACCAAGGGATGGACAACTAATAAAATGTTTCTTTTTGGAGTAAAGGAATAAAGGAAACGAAAGGGAAATAATAGATCGTTTGCTCAACAAGGTTGACATGAAAACAAAACTTCTTTGGCAGGGCCCCAACTCTCGCATCGTGAATTAGTGTTGCTATGTTCTATCTGCATTACGAATAGAATTGAATGTTGGTTTGAAACTGTCTGAAATTCATTTATGTTTCCATAGAAGACTCATGGGATCGACACAATGCATTGTCATATAATTGTTCAATTCTCCATATTAGATCAAATTACTTGAGCCAATACAATATTCAAGAATTATGATACTATCGAACCATGCAAACGAGAAGAGGCGTTAAATCCAACAAAGAAGCACCAACCAAGATTCCAAGACAATTTTTTTAATAGTAAATCTATAAAAAAAAATAGTGAGCAGTATATATTTATCCATAGACATTGGACTGAGTTCTCTGCACCGAAGCATTTAACATATTTGTCATAAATACAAGTACAAGAGTGTTGGCCCTTGACCATGTTTTGGAGATCCTTGGTCAGGTTTGACCTATTTTGGGACTTCGACAGGCTGTCGAAGGCAGAGTGCAAGTCGAAGCAAAGATCGCGGAATATCGTCCCCTTTTTAGGGATTTTTGGGTTTTGGGCTTATGTAATGGGTATGGGGATGTCGGCCCATGGGTTTACCCATGTTTAGGCCCATTTTGTAATTTATAAATAGATGTCTAGGCGATGTAAGAGGAGACAATATAGGCATCTGTGTGATGATGTGCTAAGTGCAAGCAATAATTGTACATGCTTTGTGCATATTGTGTGAGACTCGCAAGGCTAAGTGCAAGTGACTGTAAGAGATTGTGTAAAGGCTTTGTGTTGTAACCTAGTTCGGGGAAGGAGGATCTGGCAAGGTGTGCGTAGATCTCTTGTCCTATGCAGAGTAGGACCTTATGGCTCTGTGCATGTAGATGACTAACAAAATATAATAAATAAGACGAAGAGTTGGTGGACATAGCCCCAGGCTGGGGGTGAACCATGCATATCCTATGTTATGGCTTCTTTGTGCATTTTGATTATTGCTTTGTGCCTTTGATGTGATTTATGCTTAGTGTTGTTATCTTTATGAATGTTAGAAGCATCTGATATAATAGCTTAGTGCTCGGTAATGTGAATGAATTCCATATCTGATTTGTTTCTTTATGCTAAGTGCTTAAATGTGTTGAATCTTGCTGAATACTACGTTGCGCTGTAATTAGGGTATATCTGCGCTGTAGACAAAGGTTAAGTACCAATGAATGACATCTGCTAAGTGCTTTGTTAGAGTATTGTAATCACAGATTTGTGTCGCAGCTAAGGTTGCAGACACTGGAGTCTTGCAACCACCCCTGCCTCTACCTCGGGTGAGACTTCATCTGCTTCACAGGTGTTGCCGAAAGGGGCGATAGTTAGGGTTTTGTTGGTGCGCTGTTGAAGCATTGAAACCTGGGTCTACCCTTGTGCCAAAAAATGGTTTCATTGCCGGAACCTGAAATTGTGATTGCTGGGAATTGAGGAAAAGAAAGAAATCTCTATGCGTAGATTTGTTGCTTTAGTGCACAATATTCTACTTGACTGCGAAGCTCTGTGCTAAGAAAGGAGGCAGATTTGAAGAAAAGAGGTAAGATCAATGAATTTTATTTATTAAAGAGGTAAGATCTGAAAGCTTTGTGCTTTGATAAAGGTAAGATAAGTGGAAATTTTTGTTTCGAAAGTATGGATCTAGGTATGTTTGATAAATTCTGTCCTAGTCTGAAAACTAGGGCACAGTTAGAAGAAACAAGATTTGATATGAATAGATCTGATAGAAATAATGAAATATATGTTATTCCTATGCATAGAAAGAATGTTTGGACTAACAAATGGATGCATGATCCTAGGAAGAATTTTCTGTAGGTTAGCTACCACGATCCTAGTGCGTAGTACAAGAAAGGCTGGGGATCATTTAAGAGAAAGAGAGGATTAACTCTTTGTTACAATTGTAGAAGGCCAGGCCATCTTGCTAAGGATTGCCCTGATAGAAAACCTATTTGTCTTTGTTGTAAATCTATGGACCATGATGTTCTGGATTTCCCTAGAATGATTTCTAAACTTGAAAGAATGAACATGGAACAAAATAAACATGAGAAAGACTCATAAATTAAGACTATGGCATAACCCCAGAAAGGATCAGAGATTGTATTGTCAGAAATGAAAGAAACCTTGAATTACCACAAAGCTATCAACTTATCAGAGATCTTCAAAGAGAAAGAGTGAATCGAAACAATAATAGGAGACCTTGACATAGACTGTGTTTTGGAGGAGGAAACACAGGTGAATGTCATGACAGAAAGTACTTGGGCAATTTTAGGAAAGCTTGCTATGATTCCTTCATTGGGAGGAATAGGATTATTTAGAGGAAAGATGATAACCCTATGTGGAAGACTTACCCATACATCTATGAGTGCTCATGGCACTTCGACAGAAGATGAATTTGAGGTTGTTAAATTTATTAAGAATAATGTCCCATTTGCTATGTTACTAGGAAAAACCTGGATTGAGAAAGATCAGATCTGAAAAACACAAGAAGAGGAAGCTCTAGAACAGAAAAAGAAAGAACTAAGGGACTTCATGGCTAAGAGAATAACACACTTACTGGAAGCACAAGAAAACTAGTTGAAGCTACCGAGGACTAGAAATATGGATGTTGAAGTTGAAAGAACACAAGCAGACCTGAAACACCTCTTTGTACAAGAGAGTAGAGAACCTACCCCGGACAAAGAATAAGCATTGGCCTTGAACCCTAAGAAAGGCCATCAACAACATGAAGTTACTATGCGAAGAGGAGATAAGAATCAGAATGGGAAGAGGAACCTAGTAACACAGATCATAGGGAAGAAGGCTAGAAATCTCAGCAAGAAGAAGGCAAAGTTGGAGAAATTACAGGAAGTTCCAGAGAAGACTTCGCAGAAGGAAGGTCTCCAGAATTCAAATTTCACCGGAATATCAGAGAAACTTAGATTGGTACTTCTCCATAGCAGAGAAATATGACCATTGGAGGCATTATAACCATTAGATTGACGTTCCCGAACGGTTAGAACAACAGTTAAAATCAGAAACCTCACCATCAAACCGTTGGGACTGCGTTGTAACAGACAAAACTGCATTGATTAAGGCTTCTTGTCCGTTGGAAGGATCCGTGCTATCTACTTATCCCGTCGAATGTTGCACCGAGCACACTTTTCTCGAATTGTATTTGAGCCAACAAGAGAACTCATTGTTACTGTGGTGTGCTTATTGAAACCTTTCCATCCATTCTATTGCATTTAGAAATTGTTCATCAGCCTGAGATATCCGATCTTGAGCGTGCATGTCGGACGAGCTCAACGTTGCGGAAAAGTCAGTAGAGGAAAATTTAATCTATCTAATGGTAGAGAGAGTGATGTCCACAGGAGTTCAAGCTTCATCGACGCGAGGAGTGCAAGCCTCCTCATCGACTGCTCGTAGATCGAGACCATCCTGAGTTGTAGATGAGAAAAGAAACAAGCATCAAGATGACTTTGAAACCACGAAGTTAATCCCTTCCATCCTACCCGACTACATCCCACCTTTGGCCGGTGCGGTGAATCATGACAGTGTCCCCAGGGACTTCGACTACGCCTTGGTCACTACATAGCTCCCGAAGGAGATACGCACATTCAAGCCTAAGTCAGATAAGATCATGACACTAAAGATCAACGACTTTAACCTAGGGGATTGGAAGAACTTCAACATGCTCGCTCCTCATAGGTATTTGACTAGGATGAAAGGGAAGAAGTCAAGGATAATCCCCCAACCATGGACTATGGACCTCGCGCAGTCCACCATCATGAACGTAATGAAAATACCCCATTTTGGAAGGCACCAGGAGGTTAACGTGTGTGTTAAGCTCCTGTTGTCGAACTCCCTTGGAGGTTATTTATGGCTAGGCAGACGCATCACTGTTGATCTGGCGCTGATCCATCAGGTCATTGGATTGAGCATGCAGGGACCAGACCCACAAGACTTATACCCAGGGAAGGCTGTAGACAACGCCCTGATGCAGAAGATTAAAGATGCATACGACGATGTAGAGAAGGGGAAGCAAGGTTATAAGGTAGCCTCCATACAGAATGGCACAGTGTGCCTTTGTTTCCAGTTGATTGTTGGTAAGCTAGTCTGGAAGAATAGACCCACGTAGGTCACAGGGTTTGTTGTTGACCTCACAGGGAAATGCGTGTAGGGGCTACAGATGAACTGGGAAAAGTACTTAGTGAACCAGTTAGACCAAGACTGTCGCGAAGTCCAGGATCATGGCTATGAGTTCCATTTTAGTTGGCTGTTGATCCTCATCGCGTTCATAGCTTGGGGGATGCCAGAAGGTGCGACCTTCCCTGAACTAGAACAATCTAAACCCTTAGCCACGAAGTTCACTTCGCTATGGTATTCAAGTAGTATGGGAAAACAATGGCAATAAAAAATGGTGTTCCACACCTACTACCTGCAGTTAAAGAGGGATATTGAGGTTGTCCCTCGTATAATGCCGAATACCTTGCACAGGTTCAGGCCATTTGTGAACTTCCACGCAGACAAAAAAATTATCTACATCACCGCGCGCAGAGACGAACACAAAGAAGTAATACATAGTTATTACAAACTCACAGAAGAGGACTTAGAAGAAATAACTAAGGAGTGGTCTGCAGAGCTCCTTATCCATGTTGACCCTGCAGAACTGTCCGATCCTGAACTAATCAGAAGCCCGGTGATCACTCGTGAAGGGCATGATACACCTGGAACTAGCAGAAGGAAGAAGACATAAGAAGTCCAACAACTGAGCAGTGCATCAGAAGAAACTGCTTCAGACTCACCTGGAGGAGGAGGTGATGACGAAGTAGATAAAGAAGAGAAAAATGGACAAGAAGATCAGCAGAAGCAAGGCAAAGTAACACTGCCACAGAATCCCCCTGAAGACGTAGAGCCATCTCACAAAAGAAAGGTTTCTCCCACGAAATCGACGTCACGGAATAAGTCAAAATCTAGTAAGACCAAGATGCAGACTGTGCTCACACTCGATGATTTTGACTTCATCATCGCAGTTGTAGCGGACGCCTCAGAAGATCTTTTGCAGAGAAATGAATCTAATCAAGAGACCATGTATGAGAAAAGTGAAGCATAACTGTGAGGGGTACAACAGGCCCTTCAATCCAGCCACGCAGTGTCCACTGCACCCCTTCCATCAAAAGAAACAGAGTTGGGAGATGATCCTACTCAACTCTGCAAACTAGCTGATGCGATCGAAGCCCGCCTTCGTCACGCACAGGAAGAAATAGAACAAGCCACAGTGGCCCTGAAGCAAGAACAAGAGGAATCAATAGAGCAACGCAGGGTTGTGCAACAGGAGAAGGTTTCTCTCCAAGCCAAGTTCGAAGAGGAAAAGGCGCAGATCTAGCATGAGAAAGAACAACTGCTCGTGGAGCAGGTTGGAGTAAAAGAAGCAGTCAACAAAGCACTTCACTCTGTGAAGGGCTTAGAGAAAATGGAGGAAGAACCAATGGAGCATCAAGTAGCACAACTTGCTAAATCCATCCAACAACTTCAACAAAGAATAACAGATCTAGAGCTAAAAATAGTACCAAGTACTCTGCAGGACGTGCGAGATCAAAGAGAATCCACTGCCCGAAGCACAGTTGAGAGAGTCAAGGCCTTCACCATGGAATGTAAACAACTAAGTGATTGCAGTGCACAGACTTATGAGTGACTCACTGAGGATCCTGAACTAAAGACACTGGAGTCACAACTCTAGGAGGCCAAGAAGCAAGAAGCAATAGTACAGGAGCAGCTGAAGCTCCTATTAGCAGCTGAAAGAATGAAAATATCTCAGGAACAATGCACTGCTCAACAACAGGTCCATACCATACAGAGAAAAGTCATGGAAGTGACTTAGAGGCTCCATCTAGTCTAGGATGCAACTTTCCAACTGTTTGAGGAGATCGAAGGATGAGGAGCAGAGCTGGAACAAGTAGTCACTTCAGTCGAACAATGCTTAGAGGGACCTGTGAACGAGGTAGATCTTCAAGAGTTTGTTGAGCAGGAGGCCCTGACGAAGCAACATGTCGAAGCAGCTTAAGCCAGGCTCGAGGCTTTTGAAGCAGAGCTACCTAGATCAAAGTGACTCGGGACGAGTCACAGGTGAGTGTTGGGGGCCTGTTGGCCCTTGACCAAGTTTTGGAGATACTTGGTCAGGTTTGAACTATTTTGGGACTTTGACAGGCTGTTGAAGGCGAAGCACAAGTCGAAGTAGAGATCGCTGAATCTTGGCCCCTTTTTAGGGTTTTTTGGGTTTTGGCCTTATGTAACGGGTATGGGGATGTCGACCCATGGGGTTACCCATGTTTAGGCCCATTTTGTAATTTATAAATAGATGTCTAGGCGATGTAAGAGGAGACAATATAGGCACCTGTGTGATGATGTGCTAAGTGCAAGTGATAGTTGTACATGCTTTGTGCATATTGTGTGAGACTTGCAAGGCTAAATGAAAGTGACTGTAAGAGATTGTGTAAAGGATTTGTGCTATAACCTAGCTCGGGGAAGGAGGATCTGTCGAGGTGCGCACAAATATCCTATCCTATGCGGACTAGGACCTTATGGCTCTGTGCATGTAGATGATTGACAGAAGATAATAAAGAAGATGAAGAGTTGGTGGACGTAACCCCAGGCTGGGGGTCAACCACGTATATCCCGTGTTATGGCTGCTTTGTGCATTTTGATTATTGCTTTGTGCCTTTGATGTGATTTATGACTAGTGTTGTTATCTTTATGAATGTTAGAAGCATCTGAGATAATATCTTAGTGCTCGGAATGTGAATGAATGCCAGATCTGATCTGTTTCTTTATGCTAAGTGCTTAAATGTGTTGAATCTTGCTGAATACTACGCTGCACTGTAATTAGGGTTTATTTGCGTTGTAGACAAAGGTTAAGTACTAATGAATGACATCTACTAAGTGCTTTGTTAGAGTATTGTAATCACAGATCTGTGTGCCAACTAAGGTTGCAAACACTGGAGTCCTGCAACCACCCCTGCCTCTACCTCGAGTGAGACTTCATCTGCTTCGCAGGTGTTGCCGAAAGGGCTGGTAGTTAGGGTTTTGTTGGTGCGTTGTTGAAGTGTTGAACCCTGGGTCTGCCCATGTGCCAACAAGGAGTTACAAAAAAAAAAAAACATGCATACAATTCTGTGTTGTTCCTCTTGTGCGACAACATGCAGGAGCCATCGACAAGCTCTTGAACATGCATGCAAAACTGATTACCATGTTTGTTTAGGAATTCCTTGCAATATTCTCCTCGGAAGGTCAATGTTGGCTGCCGCAATCTCAATATCTTGTGGAATACCTAAGGTGACAAAGAAACATGACAGTGGTTCCGTAGTTGAATAATTCTTTGGCTTGAAACAGGTCAACAACACTCCTACTCCTGATGCTGGTGACCTAGAGACATTGCAAAGCACCACTAAATTGTACAAATAGTAGGGAAAAGGTTCTGATGAGAAGAGTTTCTAATCCGCGACCACCACTGCCAAGAGTACGACATATCGCAACATTGCTCCAATGACCCACCCTAGTAAGAAAGCAACCCATAATTATTCAAACACAAGAGGAGATAAGAACCCTCCTTGCGGTAAAATAAATAGCTCTCACAATCTTCACCTTGAGGAAGAAGAAAAAAAACATTGTAGGGAAAGCGAAAGAGCCCAAAACTGAAAGTGAGGACACACCAAGAGACCACCTCCTTATAGTCAAAGACTTCAAGGACACATCCTGCATGAGCAATTCGAGAGGTCCAAATTACTTCGTTCTAAGCGGAAGGGGACCAAGAGACCTCCTCCTTACAAGCAAAGACTTCAGGGACACAGGATGCACGAGCAATTCCAGAGATCCAAATTACTTCATTCTGGGTGGAAGGAGATGAGTAGTAGGAATATGCCTTGCAACACTGGGAGTTCTGGTCCTCACTCCCTAAGATGTTAATTGTATATCGAGAGAACAAGAGGGTGGTCCCGCAATTGAAAAATTCTTTGGCTTGAAATATATCTCTGGGTGCATCAAGAGACCATTTCCTTACAATCAAAGACTTCAGAGACACAGGTTGCACTAGGGAAAAATCCAAACCCAATCCAAAACCCTAAAAATGAAAGTAAATGATACATCTCTGAGGGCGAGGACCGCCATCTGAGCCAAGAGACTCAAACTCTCAAGCTACAAAGCGACTATTGCATTCAACGCCGATTTATTTTCTAAAACCCCTTCCTTTGGTCTTGTTAGGGCCTCCATCGCTGAGCCGAGAAGTGCCCCCTGTTATGGTTGATTTCAATTTGGGCACAGGAGTGGGAACAACATCTGCATTGCCATCATCCATCGTCGTATCATCGTTGATCATATCATCTTATTTCGGCTATAAATCGACCGCATCAACCTCTTCACCAACCATCAACGCAGGCGAGTGGGTTGTCTGAGCAAGGGGGGTTGCCTTGGAATTCTTTGGCTTGAAATATATCTCTCGGTGCACCAAGGGACCATCTCCTTTTTTTCTTCTGGGCGGAAGGAGAGAAGTAGTAAGGATATGCCCTGGACCAGTAGTACTTCTGGTCATCATGCCCGAAGGCATTTACTGTATCTGGACATAACTGTTGTCGAAATGCTCCCATAAGTTAACGTGAATGTCTGTTTTCTCCAGATGATATTTGAAATGAACATTTAGAAGAGATAATATAACCCTCCACAAATCTTGGTTTAATTCATATCAATGGGGGATCTCCTCGAGCCTTTCGCTGATCAATGACAATCTCTATGGTTCATGCATAATGAGTTGTTACCATTAAATCTTACTAATTGCATACTTAGAAAAAAGTGTGAAGGTGGCGGTGATGATGAAGAGCGATTAAGGATTGGAGATTTTGTGAAGCCACCAATCGGACGATGCGTGAAAGAGATTCCATGATGCTTGAAATGAACACTAGGAAGGGATAACACAACCCTCCACAAATCTTGGTTTAATTCGTATTAATGACATATCTCCTCTAGCCTTTCAAACATTAATAACACTCTTTACGGTTCCTACAGGATGAGCTATTAGCATTAAATATTAATAATTTCATATCTAGAAAGAAGTGTGAAGGTGGAGGGGATGGCTAAGAGATATTAAGCATTGGAAATTTCGTGAACCCACCAACCCGCGAAAGAGATTCCAAGAAATGACCAAGTATGGAAAGTGGTCGGTCGTGCTTCAAAACCGGGTCATAAGTTATACTCAGGAGACGTGACAGCTCGATGGTCAAATTGCATGTCTCCTAACTTTTGAATGCAAAATGTGTAACACGAAACATGGCATAATGACGAACTTCGACGGTCAATTTGTATATCGCGGAACTTCAGGTGTTGTTTTTAGGTCACACAACAATGGAAGCACAATGTTGAGCAAGCCTGGTCGGGAACCGACGATGGAAATAATGGCCAAGTATGGAATGGTGAAGCGGTTGGTCAGAATCGTGATATAAAATCATGAGACATATTTATAATATGGCATAATGACGGGCTTCAAAACAGGGTCACAAGTTATACTCAGGAGACGTGAGGGCCCGATGGTCAAATTGTATGTCTTCGAACTTTTGATTGAAAAATGTGTAACACAGAACATGACATAACGACGGACTTCGGCGGTCAATTTGTATATCGCGAAACTTCGGGTGATGTATATAAAAGCATGAGACATATTCAAAAAAAAAACTAAATAACCAGAAAAGGAAAGTAAAGGAGAAAAAGAAAGGGGAATTTGGTTGTGAATTTGTAGATCGGGGAAGTTCTGGTGCTGTTTGTAGGAGGTAGAACAATGGAAACGCAATGTTGAGCCCGCCTACCTGGGAACTCGTGATCCAAAAAGTTGTTGAATATGGAACGATGAAGCAGTCGGTTGGACTCGTGATATAAAAGCATCAGTGGAAATCTGAACATGTGAATTCACCAACCTACACACCTAGAAATTTTTCGAAAAACAACTAAGTAACCAGAAAGGGAAAACAAAGGGCAAAAATAAAGGGGAGGGTATTTTTCAAAAGCAAGAATTGGTGTTAAGAAATCCTCATTGATGATCTTAACAGTAACTATGAAGTGCATTAAACATGTGAACATTCTCTTCAATCAAGGAATAGATAAAGTGAGCCATGCTTATACTTTCCAGGATGTGTTTGCATGAGTAAGCTTGACCGGGAACCGGCGATGGAAACAGTGGCCAAGTATGGAATGGGGAAGCGGTTGGTCAGACTCATGATATCAAAGCATATTTGGAACAAGGCATAATGACGGGCTTCAAAACATGGTCACAAGTTATACTCAGGAGACATGAGGGCCCGATGGTCAAATTGTATGTCTCCGAACTTTCGATTGCAAAATGTGTAAGATGGAACATGGCATAATGACGGACTTCGACGGTCAATTTGTATATAGAGAAACTTTGGGTGTTGTATATAAAATCATGAGACATATTCAGAAAAACGACTAAGTAACTAGAAAGGGAAAGTAAAGGAGAAAAAGAAAGGCGAATTTGGTTATCAATTTGTAGATCGGGGAAGTCCAGGTGTTGTTTGTAGGCGGTGGAACAATGGAAACACAACGTTGAGCCCACCTACCCGAGAACCCACGATCCAAAAAGTTGTTGAATATGGAACGGGGAAGCGGTCGGTCAGAATCGTGACATAAAAGCATCAGTGGAAATCTGAACACATGAATTCGCCAACCTGCGCACCTAGACATTTTTTGAAAAATGACTAAGTAACCAGAAAGGGAAAGTAGAGGGAAAAAAGAAAGGGGAGGGCAATTTTTGGAAGCGGGAATTGGTGTTAAGAAATGCCCATTGATGGTCTTAATAGTAACTATGAAGTGCATTACACATGTGAACAAGATCTTCAATCAAGGAATAGACAAAGTGAGTCATGCTTATACTTTCCAGGATGTGTTTGCATAAGAGAAGCATCGAAAAGATACAAGAAAATCAATTTTGGGATGTTCAAATAAAATTATTGTACTATTAACTTCACCGTAAGTATAACAATGATGAATTTTAATTTTAATTTTCTGTGGTTGATATGATAGTTCCATTGGATTTCACATAACATATATCCTTTTATTTCAAAATATTTCTGAAGATGAATTTTGGTAATTTCATCGATCAAGTAAAAGTGTTAATACGAGCTACATATTACATTTTCTTCATAGAGATTACATTAAAAGGAAAATAAGGTCCTGTATATTCTTTAAGATCATAGAAAAACCTCTAAGATCCTGAATGTATCATTCATTTTCCAGAACCAAGCATACAACCAAGATCCAAGTAAACACCAAATGTATTGAAAGTCGAGGCACAAGGAAACACGTGAACATAGAAGGCACCAAGGGAGATCCCACACGGTTCCATAGAGAAATACACATCGACTTATGCATCAAACAATTTGATATAAAAAAAAAACACACGTGGCATTGGTTTTCGCTTACATGTGGGATATGTTCCTATGAGAAAATAACTGGCCCATGAGAACCCTGAACTACAACATGAAAGAACATGAACACAATTCTGCCAAACACAAGACAACACAAAACCAACGGAGATTGGGCATTGTATCCCATCTATAAACAAATCCCAAAATGGGCACCAAGAAACATTCCGATTACTATTTTACCATGAAGCAAGATCACTATGAACATTTTCTTCTGATAGTACTATGTTCTATCATTACTAGTTCTAACAATGCCAAATTTCCATTATTATTGGAAATTCCTGATGGTTCCATTCAGAGGAGCAAGCCATTTTGACGGTTCAAAGGATGGACTTGATTTATTCACAGTTGGATACTTTGTATGGGGTTTGTCCTCATGCTTCTCATTCCTGGACTGAACAATCTTATGCGCTTCCTGTTCAATTTTCCATGGCACTGCAAAACTCTATTCATATCCTCATTGGGTAACATGGACAGATACACAAGCGATTGTTTCATTTATTTCCAATGCTTGATATGATTTTTTTTTGTTTTGGTTTAGCCGATATGCATTATGGAATTGTCCTCATTTAATGTAAATTTTCTATGTATCCGAAATTTGCGTAGCATGTGGACATTGTTTGCCTTCTTATGTAGGTATAATTCATATGGCAATTCTGCTAGCCCAGGAAACACATCTTGTAACGAAGGTTTTCTAATTGTACAATGTATGATTGTGTTGCTAATGGTTCAGATGGCAGCGTTGAGGCAATGTCTATATATGTAAGGGAATTTTTTACTGCGTCGTAGACAATCAATTGTACCATTATTTATGAAAGCAAAGGCAGAAGCACGAGAGTTTCATTTGGCACATACAGGCCCGAAGGGGGTCGAGTACGCATTCGCTGCAACCAAAACACCCTCAACCTGGGCATGTGAGCACAATAGTTAATATATTGAACAATATAATATACAATTTCACAACAAAAAAAACTGCAGAAAATTGTTGAAGGCAATTTTTATGAGCAAAGTGTGGATGTAATTGTAGATGCATACGCACAACAGTTGTCGAGCTAGTTAGTTTCTTGAGATCCTGTACTATGTATGTTCGCAATTATGTTACAAATGTTGGTTGGGTTGTGCGAAATATCATTTCTTTAACATCTCTTTTCTTTGTTATATTTTTGAAGAGCATAAGTGGTAATTTCCCTTTATGCAATTATTGTTCCATTGAGGAAAAATAATTTGAATAGGTTTCGAACAATTGCAACTGCAACATGGAATAGTGCAATAGTTGTGTAACATAACTGAGATATATGATCATGTGAAAGTAAAGGACAAAATTGGATATGAAGATCGATACCATTGCCTTGTCATTGTCTGACTCTCCATATTTTATATGGAGAATGTGTTGGGAGCCAAGTTTTCTCGCGAGTGTGATAGCTACACCAATGGTTTTGATTGGGTAAGTGTCGTTGCTCTGTGCAAGTTGGTTGTTTGTTGTGTCTGGTACGAAACGATATTCTGAACAAATCGCAGGAAGTTTTTCCACAATACTTGTTTCGTTGAGCGATATAATCCGATCACAATCACCACGGTCATATACTGTTTTGGGCAATATATTAAAATTTGTAATGGATATCCCATTACCTGGAAAGATCTTTTCTGCATGTTTATGGACAAGTTGTGTAGGGATATTCAATGTGACTGTCATCATGTCTTCATTGTTTGTCATGTCAGCACGCACAATGCATCTAGTTTTATTTTCCTTTTCCAAGTAGGTGCTATACACGACCATTATGTCCCTGACGAACACTTGTCCAATTCGACGGTTGTTCAAGCCTTCTATCGATAATATATTGGGTGTTATAAGTTTAGACCTGGTGACATTTTTTGAATAGGAAAAGTAATGTGAATGGTAGTCTACATTGTTTTTTTTGTTTTCTTTTTTCCCTGGCATAAATGTACAAGTATACGCACAAGTTGGATGAAGTATGGAGGCCAGATTTTTTTAACCAAAACTCTTATTCTGCGGAACTTGCAATATGTTTGGCATCTCACTTGCGCTCGTTGATACTTCTTGTGAACTACAAAGTATGTGTTGCAGATGACATCAACATATTTATCATGGAATAGATGAATAAATAACTCAGGATATTTGTTTGGTAAACATATCAGGAGCACAATGTATGAATCTTTACCTTTGGCCTTGTCGTTCTATTGATGTTTGCGATGATTGACTGCTCATGCCCATGTCACTAGTCCAAAGTTTTTTGATGCAAGCATGTGTACGTGAACATCAAAAGGAATAAATAAGCATATGCATTGTATATTGTCCATAATTGTTTTGAATTCCACATACAGGTTCGAAGGAGATGGAATATGAAATAGGGTGTCAAGGGATACTAAGGAAACATGAGGACTCGACGATCAAATTGTATGCCTCATAATTTTTGACTGCAAAAATGTGTAACACGAAACATGACATGATGGGGGAGTTTGGTGGCCAATCTGTATATTGCGAAACCCCCAAAGATAGAGGCACAATCTTGAGCTTGCCAGCCCGAGAACCCGCGATCGAAAAAGTGGCTAAGTATGGAATGAGGAAGTCATCGGTCTGACTCGTGATATAGAAGCATGAGTATAAATGTGAACCTGTGAGTCTGCCAACCCGTGCACCTAGACATTTTCGGAAAAATGACTAAGCAAAGAAACCAAAAATTGAAAGTAGAGGGGAAAAAGAAAGGGGAATTCGGTTAAGTATAGAAGAGGGAAAAAAGGGGATAATAGAGAGTGGGAAAATAGAAATGGGGAGGGAAATGTTCGGAAGCGAGAAGTCTCAACAAAGGCCCATTGTTTCCAAATCATTGTTTTCTAGTCCAATATTATATCCACCTACTCGTTTTGTGTTTTTCATTTACTATCACAGTTGGTATACCTTTTCGAAGATTGTACTTTAGCCTCCTCTACTGTGGCATATAATATTTAATCCTCTTGTCCAACTAATCTGTTTCTTTCAATGTAGCAATGCAGAAAATATAGTGGACATGAAGGTAAGTTAGTATGTAGAAAGACATGTAAAAAAATAAATACAGTTATATTTATTTCAATGTAGTAGCACAGAGAATACAATTGACATGAATATAAGTTATTATGTAGGAAAATACGTAGTATCTTCATACAATAAATTAGGTGCAAAGTGGTAGAACAAATATATAGACAATAAATGAAATACAAAACAATGGAATATGAAATAAGAGTAGAAGCATGCACCTTTGTATCTCCTTTTCTACATTTTTGGTAAAGAGCCCCTTGTCTTCTCTAGTTATTCTGTTTGTTTCAATGTAGCAATGTAGAAAATACAATGGACATGAAGGTAAGTTGGTATGTAGGAAGACATGTAAAAAAATAAATACAGTTCTATTTATTTCAATGTAGCAACACAAAGAATACAATTGACATGAAGATAAGTTATTATGTAGGAAGATACATAGTATCTACATACAATAAATTAGGTGCAAAGCAGTAGAATAAATATATAGACAATAAATGAAATACAAAACAATGGAATATGCAATAAGAGTAGAAGCATGCAACTTTGTATCTCCTCTTCTACATTTGTGGTAAAGAGTCCTTCGTCTTCTCTAGTTGTTCTGTTTGTTTCAATGTGGGAATGCACAAAATACAATGAGCATGAATGTAAGATGGTATGCAAGGGAGAACAATTAATATGTACATACAATAAATGAGAATCAAAGGAATAGAATAAAAGAGAGTTAGAAACATGAACCTTTGCTTTTCTTGATCCATGGTTGTGATTATATAGAATTTTTCCTAGCCAAAAAAAATTACAAGCCAAAAAATATTAAGAAATCGGATGGTCATAGATGAATGATTTGGTTTTGTGCAACAAAGTATCCAGATATGATTAGAAACATGGAAATATAATTTTGTAATATCTTTGATGTATATTTCATAATTCAAGTACACGACAAATTGTATCGTGGTCAGACTAGTTTGTGTATAAGATAAAGAGGTTGTATTGTGATATGGACACATTTCACCATATATGGTTAATAAGTGCGTTTTGTACATGTTTTATCTTAAGCAAAAGAAAGCGGAAATTGTAATTGCACATGTAGTTTTCCAATTATTTGTTATGGCACTATTTTGTAGCATGTCAACACTGAAGTATCCTAGAATGATAATGGTTTCGTCCAGTTGTAAATGGTGTGATGCATTTGAGAACACATTCATTGTGTTAGCAATGTTGCACGCGGAGAAACATAGAGATTGAATATTGCAATTTGCAATCCACACAATACTACTCTTCCTAGCACTATCTCATCATATTTTTCTTCTACAATAACATTTCGCAAAGGCATGTAGGTATGTTTCAGAGTTTGGAGAAAACATTGGAGCAAAATTTAAGAGCAGGAGGGAAAGATATGCCAATTCTATGCAATTTTGTTGCAGCCTAGGCACCGTTGTACCATACCCAACCCTTCTACACCTACCTGCAATTTTCTTCTAGAAGAACATCCCGCAAAGGCAACAAGATTGACATTGTATTTTTCATTCTAAAGACACGGGTTCGATTCCTGTACGGGATATATAGGTACGAAATAGGCGCTAGATTTCCACTTTGTCGCAAACGACAAAGGACCGAGATTTCCAATGCTAGAAAAAATGACAGCCAGAGTTGTGCACACGACATTGGCATGGACATGGTGCAGAGTCTCAGGAAAAAATTGGAGGAAAATTTAAGAGCAGGAGAAAAATATATGCCAACCTCTATGGAAAGTATGCAGGACAAGAACGATGAATAAATACTTAAATATTCTTACTTGCAAAATGCAAAAACGAATAGTAAACAACGAATACAAATGAAAGTATGCTATTGAAACTTACTCGTTAATGATGAATAACAGAACCGTAGGTCCACTTGCAGGTGCAAGACTTGAACACTGCAAAGTGAAAAAAACAACTCCAATTGCTGGTGCAGGACCCCAACCTTGCAAATTCGAAGCAAACAAAAGCAAGCATTAAGCAACAAACCAGTGAGCAAGAACCAATAGGTCCAATTGCAGCTGCAGGACCTCAAACTTGAAAAGTTGAACCAAACAACAAAAACCATCAACCGATGAACCAACGAACCAACGAACAAGCATCAACCAGTGAACCGGTAAACAATATATGTATCTTCAATGATGACCAAATTGCATTCCAAACATAGAATAAATACAAAACATATGAAGACCATGCGAGTGGAAATAATTAAACATTCTTACTTGCAAACTGCAAATAGTAAACAACAAAGAACGAATATGAATGAAATTATGGTATCGAAACTTACTGGGCACCGATGAACGACATAAGCACAGGTTGAATTGTGGGTGCAGGACCTGAACCCTGCAAAGTAAAAAAATAGCTCCAATTGCGGGTGCAGGACCCCAACCTTGCAAAGTTGAATCAAACAAAAACAAACAACAAGCACCAATTAGTCCAACTGCAGGTGCAGGACCTCAACCTTGCAAAGTTGAACCAAACAACAACAAGCAACAACCGACGAACCAATGAACCAACAAACAAGAAGCAACTGGTGAACCTGTAAACAATATATGTATCTTCAATGATGACTAAATTGCATTCCAAGCATAGAATAAGTATGAAACATATCGTGGCTATGCGAATGGCGGTGGACAACAATATTATCCAAATTCACTGCAACATTGTATGGAGAAATTCGAGGAAAAATGTATTGTGAGAAGCCTATTTAAGTAAACAGTTAAGGTTGCCAGGGTTGTTTAAGGGCCTTGCGCTATGCAAACATTTAAGATGTCAGTCCTGTTTAAGGGCCTCGTGCTATGTAAACATTTAATCTCTCATGCCTATTCAAGTACCTCAAAAAGAGTGTCAATGCTCAAAACTTTCGGTATGTAAACATTTCAATACAAATAGAAATAATAAAAACATTAAAAAAGAGTGTTGATGCTCATAACTTTCAATATGTAAACATTTCAATAAAAATAAAAAAATAAAAAAAGAGTGTCCATGCTCAAAACTTTGGATTTCTGAACGTTTACAACATTGGGAACATCGAAGTTGGCAATAAGACTTTGAATATATTCTCTAATGAGATGATGACATATAAGGTTTTATTTTTATTATATAAAAAATAATGTTTTTACTTCTATAGTTCGAACAATACAAATGATGCAAAAATTTATAGTCAAAGGACATATTAATATGAAGTCAACGAATTATCGATCGCTATAGTCCCTCTACGCCTTCGATAGGGACTAATACGAGTAGTAATATGAAGTGTGATATGAAGGGATTGTTTTCCAAATATATCTATAAAAAACATTATTCTTGACTTCAATATTTTTATGGGAAATCAAACTTTTAAGTTTTTTATTTTAATTTTAAAGCATGGAGAGGATATTTCCTTTTTATCGCTTTTTAAAGTGTTATTTATCTTACATTATAAATATTCAAGTTGTTATTTTCAAATGTATCATGTTTATTAAATTAATGTTAAAAATAATATACTATCAACTTTATAAATATTTATATATTTATTGTTAACTGTTTGAAGTGTCATCTTTTGCATACATAGGATCAGTCTTTTTCGAAAGGTGAGTGGCAGGAATGGGCAGTAATTTTTTTGAAACCTGCAACTACTTGCAATGTCAGAAGGAGGTTCTTGAACTTGCAACAACCTTCAGGGAGCTCCACTAAGAAGGGGGGAGCAATTCTACATGGGTAGACGGAGGAACCAATGGCAACCAGAGGTACTTTGAACCAATTTACAACTTTAGTGGCAGGGGGATCCTAGTTATGATCTTGGTTTCACCTTAGAGGCTTTTAGCTTGTGGGTCATATTTTGGTGGTTTATTAAACCTTTTTAGTGGTGTTGTGAGTCATAGGATTTAACGCATTGGAAGGTAGGTTAGCGTTGTCATCTCATTTAATTGACAGTCTCTTCAGTCAATACTTTGGCGTTTTCCCTTAAAACACAGGAGATGAGTCTTTATTACAGCCTGAGC
Source organism: Picea sitchensis (assembly GCA_010110895.2). Taxonomy (NCBI): domain Eukaryota; kingdom Viridiplantae; phylum Streptophyta; class Pinopsida; order Pinales; family Pinaceae; genus Picea; species Picea sitchensis. The sequence continues at coordinate 36,923 of SNQJ01S0050035.1, read as the reverse complement.
TGAGGTCTTATCATGGGGTTGGTGGGTACCAAGTGGAGTTCAGTATCGCAGAGTCTCTTACATTGAAAGAAGATTTTTTGTTGGAAGCAGAGGTCACCACACTTATGGGTGCGGCTAACGAGGAAATCTAGAGAAGTGTCAGTGTATTTTCCTTGACTGATGCACTCAGAGAAGTTAACGCACATAACTCCTCAAAACTGTCAATTTTGTCGCATTATCCCATTCCTTCGTTGGCGAAAAAGGATGATAGTGTTCTTGACTTGCCCCTTACATCTGCGAACACACCTGGAGACTTACCATCTCGACAGAGAGCAGATGTAAACCCTGTAGGAGGTCGGGTTGACTTAGGGAGGCTTATGGGTTGTAAAAAGCAGGGATATTTTACTCGCAAGATTTCAGGTAGAGGAAAGTATTGTTCGAAGCCGTGGATCCCAAATCGCTCAAAGTGAAAGATGGTGTTGGGAGGTGATATAGGTTTAGAGGAAACAATTATTTTGGCACTCCGTGCGTTGGTGGGACGTCTGTCCTACCGTTCTATGTGAAGAACTTCCATTACAGACTGGGTGCAGACCTCTTGGTATCCACTTTTGAGGTATGAGATATAAGTATTTTTTATGTCGAGGGGTTGGTTTGGGTTTTGCTTCAAAAGCGTATAAGATACAACCTTATCTTGGACAAACTTTGGATATTTGAAGGAGGTAGTTTGATGTTAGAACACTGGAAGGTAAGATTTGACCCATCTCTTGACTATTTTCATTTTCACCATCTTTGGGTCCTGTTACTGGGTTTACCTTTACAACTATGGAACACTAAAGCACTAGAAGCCATATGCAATGTGCTCCGTCGCTTTATAAAATTTGATGAGTTGTCTCTATCTACAATTGATAAACGTATGGGTAAAGTGTTAGTTGAAGTTGATATACACTCTGGTTTATTGGAGTCCTTAGAGATAGTTTGGCGAGGAAACACCACGAGTCAAAAAATGGACTATCTCGATACCCCTTATAGCTGCTCTTTTTGCCAGAGGACTGGCCATCTTAGAAGGGATTGTCAAGGTTTTACTGAGGAGGAGGAGTCGAAAGACTCATAGTACAAAAATATGACCATATTTGATTCTCCAGGGGTGGACTCCTAGAATTTTGACACTGATTTCTCAACACCAAAGGTGGCAAAAAAACCTGACAATTTGGACACAATCATGAGTAAGTTAAAATATTTCTATCCATCTCTCTTTTTTTCGTTATCAGCTTGGGAACATGATACTTTGGATTCCTCCACTTCTTTGGAAGCTAGTACTCCGCAAGTGTCTCTTGCTGACAATCAGACGGTCCAGGAAGGTTTAATTTTATCATATTTAGAATTTTTAGTTCTTGTTGGGAGGGGGGGGGAACCCTTGTAACACTCTGTCTAAGATTCTGGAGCCTAGGGGAGAAAGGGTTGAACCTAGTGACCCTGTGGGGGACTGCTCTTTTCCTGTTGGAACTCTTACTAGTGTGGTTGAGGATTCACTAGGAGTCGGGGTTGTGACCAGTGAGACAGAGGGGGATTGTATCTTTCTACCGGGATTTAGGGAACCAGAACTAGGATAAATCTCCATTGGAGATTTTCTGGATTTCCTGATTCCAACATACAGAGAGGCTATTACTCCTATCCCTATCCATACCTATCAGGGGAGGAATGTAATATAAAGATTGTGTTCCACTGGAGTCTCCAGACTATTGGAGAAGACTGTGGAGGGTTCAAGAAAGGATTTTACTTGGTCAAAGGGCTTGGGTTATGAGATCTCTCCCATAAAAAATCAGAGTGTGCGAAAAAAAGCAGTCACCCTTCCTTCAACTACAGACTTGATTCTTTCCAATTCCACTGATAATGGGGCGCTTAGAGGCATGAAATCCCTAGCCAGGGCTAAATCATGATATTTCTCTCCTTAAATATCARAGGGGTGGGGGGGACCCTGAAATCGRCCTCCATGCRCAGACGTTTGTATAGGACAAATCCATATATCATCTTTCTTCAAGAAACACTGGTGGATGAAAAGAAGGCTAGATTTTTTATGATTGTGTTCCATCCTAATTGGTTAACTTGCGCTATAAGTTTGGTGGGAAAGTCTGGGGGACTTTTGGTGACTTGGGATCCAAATAAATCTGATCTAGACCCTTACCTTAGCTGTAGTGGTATTTTTATGACATGTAATTTTTTGGAGAATAACAAGCCACTCTCTCTTTTAAATGCCTATGGAGCTTGTATCGACATAAAATCTTTTTGGGATAAGGTGGGTATTAGAGGTATGTTGTCTCACAAACATCTGATAGTTGCAGAGGATTTAAAATTTACAATTAGTGTCGATGAGGTTTGGGGAGCATCGACACAACTGGATCAATTGGCATGGTATTTAAAAGAGCTATTTCAAGAGAATCACCTAGTAGATATACTACCAGATGTTTTATCTTAAACTTGGAAAAATGGTAGAGTTGGAGCTGAGAGTATCTATAAAATACTGGACCGTGTATATATGTCATAGGATCTTATAAGCGATGCTAACAGATACAGGTCCTGGGTGGACTGTCCATATTTATCAGATCATGCACCTGTTCTCTTACAACTTGAATATAATCTACATCCTACAACCTACCCTTTTAAGTGAAATTCGACATGGTTGAAAGAAGAAGATTTTGCTACTATAGTGAAAGAAGTATGGAATGACCAACAATTTGTATTTGAATCAGGGGTTCAACAAAGTTTTGTGTGGAAATTGAAATTATTAAAACAACGCATTAAAGCATGAGAAAAATAACAAAGAAAGAAAACACTTTTAAGATTAGAAAAACTGGAGGAGGGGCTACTTGAATCATATCAGGAAAAAACAAGGGAGGTGAGGAGCCAAGCAATAGACTGCCACATAATGTTTTTAGAGGAAGAGAGAAATAAATTTTTCCTCTTTGAAGAAGAACTATGGAGCAAAGGAGCATAGCCATTTGGATAAAAAGTGGAGATCAAAATACAAAGTTTTTTCATCATTTTGCAAGTTCTAGAAGGAACAATAAACATATCTAGGAAGTTTTGGATGAGGATGGGCAAGTCTACTACGAACAAGAGGCCCTAAAAAAAGAGGCCACCAGATATTTTAGAGGTTTTTTTGAAGAAGTGGAGCAACCACTTTTAGCTAATCAAGTCCATACAACCATAATTTTTCCACATTTTGTCACTGAGGAGGACTCTTTATTACTTGATAGACCCTATACAAAGTTGGAAATATGGGAATTACTCAAGCTTTTTGAAAAAGACAAAAATCCAGGACCTGATGGTTGGACAGTTGAGTTCTTCACTCACGTTTTTGACTTGGTAGGGGATGAACCGTTGGAAGTGGTGGATGATTCTAGGAAGAGAGGAAAGGTGATAATCTCTCTAAACTCGAATTTTCTGGCACTGATCCCTAAAGTAAATAAGCCTTCTTATTTTGGTGACTATATACCTATAGCACTCTGTAATTTGTGTTATAAAATGATAGCAAATGTTATTGCAAATAGGATAAAACCTATCCTTTCATGGTCTCTGTCGGGTGAACAACTGGGATTTTTAAAAGGTAGATAGATCCTGGATGCCATAAGCACGACTCAAGAATGTTTGCATAGTATAAAATTGAAAAAGATGAAGGCATTAATTTAAAAGATGGATCTAAAGAAAGCTTACGACTGTATAAATTGGAATTTCTTAAGATTGACACTAATTCAAGCTTGTTTTGGCCTTCCAACTACAAATTGGATTATGTGATGTGTGGTCAGTGCTTCATATGTTGTTCTAATAAATGGATAGAATTCTCGTTTTTTCCAGAGTGGTAGAGGACTAAGGAAAGGATACTTGTTATCTCCACAACTATTTATTTTAGTAATGGAAGGACTTAGCATGCTGCTAAAGAAAGGACATGTCGAAGGGAATTTGACGGGGGTGAAGGTCTCCAGGATTGTTAAGATACTCCATATTTTCTTTCTCGACGATATTATAATTATGAAAAAGGCCTCTTTACAGGAATGGAAGGAGATAAACAATCTCTTAAAACTCTTTTGCAGTGCTACAAGTTTGAAGGTACATATGTCGAAGTCGACATTTCATTATTCCGGATTACAAGGGGAGTTATTAGAAAAGTTTAAAGAAGCCTATTCCTACAACTTTGAAAATCTCTCTGAAGGTTTGAGATATCTCAGATACTTTATAAAAGATGAAAAATATAAGAATGAAGAATGGAGATGGAGTTTAGCAAAATTCATAAAATGAATCGAACATTGGTGTAATAGATGGCTATCTCTCAGAGGGAGATTCATTCTTATCAAAGTTGTACTTTAAATCCAACCTGTATATTGGATGACACTAGTTTCTATACCATTCTCTGAGCTCAACAAGATCAGACAATTAATTTTCATCTTTCTTTGGTCGAGTTGTAGTGAAAAACAACATCTCCATCTGTGTAGTTGGGAAATTATTTCCAAACCAAAGATCCTTGGTGGTTGGGGATTAAGGAATATTTTTATTTTTAATAGAGCATTGGTAACAAAATCCCTATGGCGAGTGATGATGAAGGATGTAATCTGGCATAGGGTTATCAAATACAAATATCTACCATTTAGTTCGGTCCCTACTTGGTTCAGATCGACTTCAGCTTCACAGACTTGGAAAAATCTATTAAAGTCTCTACACCTTATTACTCACTATTTAAGTTGGAGCCTTGGGTCTGGACATTCAATTATAACAGGAAAATATTTTATTCTGGGATTGGGGAACTCCTCCTTTCTCTCCCAAGAACTATTAACAGTCTTAGAACACAAAAACATAAGATACCTCTATCAATCTAGAGGTATAAACTTGCCAGGGATTATAACTGCACATTGGAAAGATAGTGCCGAGCTAGGCCTTATGAGAGAATTGGAAAAGGAACGGGACTTCTATTGTAGGGATTTAATTGGATCAGGGGTACAACTATAGACCAAAAATGATGAATTAATTTGGACTGGTGGAGACAAATCATGTATACTATCACTAAACAATGTTTATTATGCCATAGAAAAAAACCTTTGGCAACATTCGATTGGTGGACGGAGGAGGAACCTGTGGTGATGGGAAATTGCATTAAAAATCAGAATTTTTACTTGGTTACCTGTGGAAAATAAAATCTTAACTTGGGATAACCTTAAAAAAAAAGGTTGGGAAGGTCCAAATATTTGTCAATTATGTTCAAGTGAATCAGAGAGAGTTTTACATATGTTGGTCAATTTTAACTTCACACAAAAAGTCTATTATAGGATAAAAAGAGGACTTAATATAAAAACTGCATGGGTAGGTAATACTTTAACTGCATGTTTTGACAGTTGGGTAAAAAAGGAGCGAAAATACATTACTCTCCCTTCCCTAGTTAGTTGGTTTGTATGGTTGGAACGTAATAAGAAAATTTTAAAAAATGGGAACCCTTCTATCCGTTTAGTTGTTTTTATATCACTGGGGAAAGAAGATAGACACTTAAACTCACAAAAAGTGTCCATATCTAGAAATATCTAGATACCCAGTCAAGCACTGTCTACATTTGGTTGGTTTGACAATGAAACACACTCTAATGGATTACAGATCGGGGCAGGGGGATTGCTAAGACTCATTGACACAACTATTTACAAATGCACTATCAATTGTGGCCCGGGTACCAACATAAGGGATGAATTACTAGGTGTATGGGCGATCCTTATCTTGGCAATTCGATTGGATATTGAAGTTCTGCAGGTCTATGGAGACTCAAAAATAATAATTGATTGGATGAATTACAAAGGAAATTTGCAGGTCATCTCCTTAGTGGGATGGAAGGAAAAAATTAGAGAACTCATCAAATCCTTCAGTACTATCAATTACTCTCATATTTACCAGGAAACAAATATGGAGGAAGATTTACTATCCAAGAAGGCTTTACAGATTCAAGAAGGGAAAATAATATATAACAAATGGATAGAAGGAAACAAGGGTCCTTCTGAGTTTCTGAATCTATTTTAGCTTGTTGATGTCCAAGTTTTGTAGAATCTTTCTTAATATTCCATAGAGAAAGGAGATAGCAATATTTTGGTTTACATAGTTTTGAACGATTTGAGAAGGGAAATAAACTGATTAGTTTATATGATTGGGATGTTTATTACCCTCACAGTCGGAATGTTGTTTCATACAAGAACAATTTTGAACTTTTTGTAAATACCTGGCAAGGTTTTTGGCCATGTGCACACTATTATACATAATATAATGAGAAATTTTTTGTTGGAAAAGGATTAGTCTTTTTCTATTTTTTCACTATTAGTTTTGGTTGAAAAGAAGGATATTCTTATATTATTGTTTTGATCATTGTAATTGTGTTGTTATGAATTTTCTTTTACATGTATCAAATAGTCTTAGTGATTAAATGCCTTGCCATATAAGAAGGTTTATGAATGGCTCACAACTTTGAGAATTATCACATTGTAATGGTTAATTATAACAAAATTCATATTGTCCTATTTCTAGTGCTATTAGTGCTCATATTAGGTTATTTTTAATGGTGTCCCTGTCGACTAGATCAAGCTTGACCACAACATGCTCTTGATTTTATTTATTCAATGTTGATCTCTTCTAAGGTATC
>SNQJ01S0050034.1:46867-57611 GCA_010110895.2 Picea sitchensis | reverse complement strand
AGGGGAATGTGAACCCAACTGGGAGAAAGGGTTGCAACATATATGGTTTAAGAAAAGGTATCGAGACCAACTCTTTATTATGCAAAAATACATTACTTGTGAAGGACGTTTTGGGTTAGAATTTTTATTCCATATATGTGTGCTAATGCACTTTAAAGGACATAGGTTGAATTTTTCCGATTATTTGAAAATGTCAGTTATTAAGATGGTGCTAAAAGCACATAAGAGGATAGTGAATATATAGAAAAATCTATTCCACCATGGTATAATCAAGATCTTGACCGTGGCTGAGTTAAATAAAAGAAAGGACGATTGGGACCATTTTTAAGTCAGAAACCGATTTATTGATGGAGGTACTACTATTGGGAGAGGTTTAAAGCAGTGGGGAAAAACTAAGACCGTAAATACACAAGATACAGAGGTTAAAAAACTAGAATACAAACATGCATATAGAAACTCAAGAGCCCAAAGATGAAGAATAAATTGAACTTGCAGATATCGATGGGAATGAGAGAGAGGATGAGGAGGTCTTGATAATGAGAGAAGTTAAGCGGAGAGAAAGGAAAAGAAATACCCTCGATGTAACTCCAATGACTAGAGTAACTCGAAGCCAGGATTTGAAAATGGAAAAGGTGGACTTGACCAAAGAAGAACGATAGGACTAGATGACCCTCACAGATTTATTGAAGAAAGAGTTGGGAGAAGCTACCCACGAAAGGTTATAGGAAATTCCATCACCATGAGGAAAAATATGAAAAAGTGAAAGGGGTAGTATCTGTAGACCAAGGAAATGACTCTCATCCCCACACATAAGAGTTTAATGAAGAAATATGTGTTTTTTATGGAATTCCATTCATTAAACATGAAAACAAGATCAGATAAATGAAGCAAACCATTAAAGAACTAACTACTCTATAGGGATTTATCAAGAATGAAAATGAGCTATTGAGAAGTACCAACCAGAGATTTCAAGATTAAATTGAATAGCTCAAGTAAATACTCAAAAATACTGATAATTTAGTCAGGAAGTGATTTATAAGGATTAGAAGGCTTAAGGAAAGAATTCAAAGGCTTCAAGTCAAAATATGGAACCTCAAATGTACAAACTCTAGTCCATAGGAGCTGAGTGGATGTGAGCAAAAGATTTCAGAATTTAGAAGGTTAGAAGTTTTGCATAAGCTACAATTTTCCTTGCATGACGACATGCAATCTCTCAGGTGTGGGAGAGATGTGGAGTCCATGTTTTGACACCTATGAGACTACCTAAGGACCTCATTTTGACCACCTTTTCCTATAATATTTTTCCCTATTTCCATATTTAAACTCATTATCTCTTTTTTGTTTTTTTATCAAAAAGGAAAATTTGAACATAAAGGTAATCACTCATGCCTATAATCATAATTCGTTCATTTATTTTGAGTAATTTTATTATTGCATTGTCTTGGTAAATGAAGTTACACGTTTGAAGCTTCTTGCAAAGACTATGTTTTTGCAACGCCTCACTAATTCAACTACTTCTGGATCTCGTGGGATAAAATAGGAATGAGGATTTGGAAAAGATATGCGATCAAATGAATCTCTATGTTTATTCTAGAACAAAATAAAATTACAGGTTTGAGAATAGATCTAGTCAGAGTCATTCCACAGTGAGCAATATTTCAGAAGTGATTTCATGCCTTCGATCATGAAATCGCCTGATACGATATGTCATCTCTTTGTTATTTCAATGTAATTTATGTTTTCATATAACCAATTTTGTTCATATGTAATCATGATCTAGGTGGATATCGGTGTCCACCCACCTATTCCATTGGCTCAAAGGTTAGTTTCAAGTTTGGTAGTTTTTCGGGTCCTAAACTTCTGGGGCCATTTTGAGTCCCGAAACAACGTTTTTTGGGCGTGAAACTATCACACTATCAGATTTAGCCAAAGTGTGATGGAAACATGTGTATTCCTTAAATATTTCTTTCCAACAAGCTATCCTGCACCTAAAATGGATATCGTATGCAAAATTTACAACCCGGGGAAGTTAATCTACCAACTTACCCCATCGGGGCCCACATGACTTTTGGTGCTTCATCTCCTAGGGTTAGGTTTTTTGATGATTAGGATTTTCTCATTTATTATTTATTTTAAAAAGGCCTTTGGAAACTCATTGTAATCAAATTATTTCTAATGACCATAGTAGACACATCTCTTCTCAAAGAAAAGCTACCACCTTTCTCGCTAGCTTATGTGTTTACTATATTACTAGTTGTATTTCAGACAATCATTAATAGAATATGAGGTTTACTATATTATGTGTTCCTTCTCATATATCTATGTATTTTTTTGTTATATTTCAACCTTCATATCGTTCCTCAAAAATAATCTGGATCAATGGTATCAAAGCATTCTTCTCCTTATCGTTCTTAGTGCATGTCCCCGACAAGGTCAGGGTATAGAGAGTTGGGTCTCGAGCTTGTTTCTATTGAGGACAACCACTCTCACATGCCCAAGAAACCTTCCATGATGGAAGAAAAGAGGTATGATGGGACAATATATCCTTTCAAACTATTTCGAGAGGAATCCCTTGCATGAAATATGAACAAGATGATCGATAATTTCTCCTAGATCCTTTGACGGCTGCCGACAACAATGGAGGCATCTTCAACCAACATTCACTTCGAAGGTGTGACACCCTTCAAGGTACAAGTCAAATTTGATATAACTTTATTTGAAGGAAAGATATGTTGATTGTGGAGCCTGGTTATCTTCCTAATTCATATGGAGGTCAAAGAAACTGCAGGATACACAATTCATGCCCCCCTCGACCATGAGGGGGTCGAAATTTTTATTTTTTTTCAATTCAAATATCTTAATTTTACAGTCAATCTGGATCTTTCCTTATAAGGTCATAGATCTGATGGTAGGAGTTATGTTATGGATTTTTTCCCTGGAAGGTAACCCTCTTTTATGAGGGAATTGTATTGTGACTGTGTGTTATGACAAATATTGTATTATGAGAGAGGAGACTATGAGATAAATAAGATGAAGTTACCGCGGTTGTGTTGTAGGTTGTATCACTTCATTTTGTTGAATAATAAAAAGGACGAACCTGACAATTTCTATGGTGGGAGTATCCCACACTGGGTGAACCACATATATATGTGTCTCTATTGTATTGTGTATCTTCTATGTTTTATTTCCACATTTTTTTTATTTTGTTGCTCCATGATCTTGTTTTTCTAACAAGATAGACGTCCATGCTTTGGAAAAATTGTTAAATATGCTAGAGGGTTATTTCTTTATCCACAAATTTTGCAACAATGAAAAGATCACCTTCACACTCCTTAAGGACCTTCCACATGTTATATATTAGTGGGATACTTACCGTGAGCCACATGTTGATGCAACACATCAACAACCAACACAACAACATAGAAGGATGGAGTAGATCTCGAGGAGAGAGAAGCGCCAACCTTCTCATTTTGAGTTTAAATCTCAAATTTAATGTAATAAATATTGTAAGAATCGAGGAAATTAGATCCATTGTATTTGTACAGGATGCATGTAAGTCACCTTTAATGGCTGATTGGTAGATGAATCTAGATTTGATTCATACTAGATGTAAATTAAATGTAATTTAATGTAGGTAGATAGAGGAAGGCTCGAGAAACACCTGTTTTGTAAAAATCCCAATGTATTGAGATCATAATGAATTAGAGAAGATCATGAGAAGAGAATAGTTATCAAGAGAGGAGAGTAGAGACGAAATGAGACCCTGTTGAAGTCCAGTCTTGTAAACATTGTAAAAAGCATTCATATTTAATAGAAGAGCATATTTCCCTGCATACAAATATTTATGTGTGTTCTCTATTTTTGAATGCTTGTTTCTGAAAGTTTATTGTGCATGTTTATGAATTCTATGAGTGTTTAAATGTTCCCTTTGTAGGAATATATAGAATTCCTTATCTATATGAATTCTTGAGTGTTCTAGGCTCTCAAGGATAGTGTAAGGAGTGCACACCAGAGTTGCTGGAAAACTCTGAGAAGCCAGCGCAAGGAGTGCGCAAGAACTCATTCAGGATTTCTATGAGGAGTGTTCCAGGTGGGAACACCATAATAGGTCATAAGATCATAAGGGATAGTGCAAGGAGTGCATAGATCGAACATAAGGAGTGTGCCTACACTCAGAGTCGTGAAAAATATCAGAAGGAAGATTAAGCACAAGGAGTGTGCAGGTGAGTCTTTACAGTACAAGACTCGGGAGGAAAGTGCAAGGAGTGGATGAAGCCAACATTCTTTTTAAGTGATGGTAAAGCTCAAGAGGAAGATAAAAGAGTGTCAGGAGGGTGTTGGGAGAACACTTTGAATATGTTCGAAATCTCATGAGAAGGAGAATGGGTTCTAGGAGGGCACAAGGAGTCATCTTAAGGAACAAAGGATTTAACCCTTTGTATTCGAAGAGTTGGAAGCTCAGGAGAGACAACATAAGTGTGTGCAGATCCTATGCAAGGTGTGTAGAAGGAAAGAACCTTTCTAAGTTATATACTACAGGAGAAGTGCAAGTGTGTGCAAGATAAATTATTATAAGTTCCAAGATTAAGAGGTGTAGCACACGGAGAGGCCAAGGAGTGACTCTGCAAAGGATAAATCAAAGTCCAAGTCTTTGAAAAGTTTGAGAAATCCTTCATTGAAGGGAAGTGGAGCTACAACAGAGGAAGATGCCACAACATTCATTGGATTTGGATGCAAGATCAGATATGGTCCATTGGATCAAACACCATATAAGAGGAGAGGTGTCATTGAGAAGATACGATCCTAGCTGTTGGATCTGTGCATGGGAGAACATGAGTCTAGATATCATGGATTCAAATATTGACACTTTGGTATATTTTGACCCTTGTGTCTCTAGGAGGAGAGTTCCCCGAATCTCTAAAGTCACAGAGTGAATCTACACCATAGATCAAGGGGGTGATTGCGAGCCATTAGATACTCAAAGTTGTTCGATGATTCAACACTCTAGGAAAGTTTGGTCATTATTGCACAAAGGGAAGAATTCCCCGAAGTCTCGAAGTCCGGAGTAAATCTTGAACATTAGTTGTAGGGTACACGTGTCCGTAGATAATAAAGTATTCAAAGATTTGGATCTTCTGAGGATTGTGGGTGGAATGTGTTCTAGCATGAAAAGTCTCAAAGCGCTGAATCCCAGATTCAATCCTGGTCATCCATTGACGGGAGAACGTGGACCTTGGATCTCCGCCCTTCACCAATTCAGTGTTTGACAATTTGGGAGAAGTTTCCAGTCAAGGATGAAAAACCCTTAAAGCCCCGAGTTCCAGAGTGGACCACATCCGTTTTCTATAGGAGAGGTGTGGACCTTCAATGCCTAAACTCTCTGAGAGTTCACTAGTTCGACATTTGGGGGAATTGGAAAGTGTTGTGGTTAAAACTTCCAAAGTTCGAAGTTTCAGAGAGCTAGAGTAACGAAGATCTGGATAGTGCCCATTCGAGAGTTTGCCAATTTGACATTCTAGAGAATTGGAGTGTGTTGAGGGTAAAAATATCAAAGCTAGTTCGATGCTCGACATTCTAGGAGACAGTGTGTGTTGGAGTCTTAGAACTCTCGAAGCCCGGAGTTCCAAAAAGAATATCTATCGTAGATCGTGGAACAAGGATAATTTGCGTTAGCCGTCAGATTTGGCTTCATAAAGTTTGGACAGTTGAAATAATAGGATAATACTTACATTCATCGACAACATCACCTTTATGACCAAATTTGGCTGGTAACCATTTTGGTAGATTGAAGCGTTGTGTGTGGAGAAGTTCGTGGAGTGTCAGAGTCCTAGAGCTACAAATAAACACCTTTTAGTTAAGTTCTCACATGATATTTCTTTCAAAGTTAGCACCTTCAAAATATTAAGCCCTGAGTTTTAGGCCCGAGGTCATGTGAAGACTCCGCTGGAGTAAAAAGTCCCTCGCGAACCCAAATTTTCACGTAGGAGGAGAAGAAAAATACTATGGTAAATAATTCTAAGGGTTTTGTGAGGACCTAAGAGCCGCTTTGACTCTTTTATAATTCGATCCTAGACTAGAAGGTCGTGTGAGCCCCCTAGGAGGGGTGGGGGTTTTGCATCACATTTTGAGGATGAGTCTATAAATTTTGGGCCAGGACCCACTTGGGTGGGTTTTGTTGATGCCATCAAGGAACAATATTACCCTATTGGAAGTTATGATGACCAATACACGAGATGGACCATGCTACACCAAGAGAGGGGCCAAACAATGCCAAATTTCACTAATACTTTCCATACCTTGTGCAACAATATGGGATCAAAGAATTCGAGCAACATTTGGTCCTAAAATATCATGGGGATATGCACAGGTACATCCAAACCTAAATGGACTTTTTGGACATCTCTTCATTGGGAGCCGCTTACCAATATGTTGTCAAAATCGAGCAGATTTTCAAGCAACAAAACAAGAGGGAGTTCGGGTCTGCAAATTCACAATATCCAAAGTATGGTAAGGGTGAACCTAACTCCCAATGCAAAGGAAAGAGAAAGGATTTACAATCGTAGGATAAGCATCCCAAGGCACCAACAAATAAGGGAAATGGGAAGTTGAAGAAGGACACTAGAAAATGGTGTGAGCTCCAAAAAATCCCTTGGCACAATACTAATGAATATTTCTCCAAACAATCTTTGTTTGTTGAGACAAAATCCCTAGGGTCAAATTTTGACTCAAACATGATTCAAAACCATAAAAAGGAAGGCATATCATTGATGAAGAACCCAATTTCACCATGATGAGAGGAACCAGAGGAGCCTGAAGAATGGGAACACCTTTTCCACTCACATATGTGGGTGAAGGGATCCCCACTCCATTTCATTGTTGACAATGGTATCTAGAATAACTTGATATAAACAGAGGTTGTCAATAGATTGAACCTAAAAATGACGTCGCATGCTCAACCATACACTATTTCTTTTCTCAACCAGAGATGGGACATCCACATCAGCCAACAATTCCACCTGCACTATGGCATCAACCCCTTCAAAGACAATGTATTGTGTGATGTTTCCCACCTTGAAGTTTGTAATTTTTTTCTAGGACAACCATATATGTGGAAGCGTCATGTTGTTTATGAATCTAGGCCCCATAGTGCCATTATTACTTTGGGAGATAAACTCTACAGTGTACCGGAGGCAATTCGAAAAATTGTGGTCTATTTTATCTTCGTGAAGCAATGCAGAAAGGTGGTCTCTAAGACCAAGATATTTTTCCTCTTTATGGTTCGATCAAGAGGTGAATAGAAGGTCACTATTGTCAGAATGTTGAGAGGGGGGGTGAATCAATATGATCACAATTAGTAATTTTAATAACAATATAAAACCTTTAATGAATATTATGAGCATTCAAAATACCATCAACACCATAAACATAACATAAACACAACACACCAAAATATTACGAGGAAACCCAATGTGGGAAAAAACCACATAATGTTTTTCTTATTGATCAAAGATTACATTCATTGGAAGCACCAACTTCCTATTTCTCCAGCTACAATTGGAAGGAGGATCCAACCCCTTATTTACAAGCTGCAACCTAAATGAAGCTCTACTCCCTAATTTTCGATCTCCAACCAGAAGGAGGTTACAACCCCCTTTCCTTGCTTCGTCCAACTACCCTGAAATATAAATGTAGACAACCATGTCACTACCTATGTTTTGGTAATTGATAAACTATTTTTGTTCCTGTTCTTGATACCTCTATTGGTTCTACTGATATCAATATCTCATCAATACTACAACCACACACACCTCATACCAAAATCCACAAAATATTTCTTCAAATCAAGTCCTTATAACTCATTGAGACATACATGTTCCTGATTTATTCAGAATAACTCCCTAATGCAATAAGGAGGAAATACCTTTATCCTAAAGCTGAACTAAGTTCCATATCCTCAATATTCTTGGATTTTTCCTCATAGGTCCGCAATTGTGTGCATTTTCTTCCCATAGGTATCTATGCTTTTCCTCACTGCAGGTCCCAAATGAACGTGATTTTCCTTCGAAAACCCACAAATATACTCAAAGCATTCTTGTATGAAATCCCTTCTCCATACTCTTGGCTCCTGCAAAATCCTTATTTCACCAGACTTCTCTTTCTGTCACTTGTTGCCTCTGATCTCCAACTTGTATTCTCATAAGTGAATACACATAAGTGATTTGCAGTTGACTCTTATATGTGTTTTAAAGGGAAATTTATTAATGACATTCAATTTCCATGAAACTCATGATGACATGCAAATCAAATTCAACCTATTATCTTCTATTTACTGCCACTTTACTTTAAAATGCAACTTTGTTAAAGGGTTGACATCAATGACAACCAATCTTCCAATATCTAAACTTTCGACAATTAATATTTTTTTATAATTAATTAATGACATGCGATAATTAATTAATTACATGCACTAATTAATTATCCCTGCAATAATTAATTAATATTTTTCGATAATTAATTAATCCTTGCAATAATTAATCTTTCAACAATCTTCCCCTTTGACATTGATGGCAACACTTAGACATGACAATGGAAACACTCATGCTCATGTTGGCTCCCCCTATCATCATGTGTTGGCTCCCCCTGTCTTCATGCCTCTTCTCTTCCTTGCCTCTATTTTTTTATCCCCCTTTGACATCAATGTAAAATGATGACTTATCCTCGGGGTTGTTCCCCCTATTAGTAATATTATGATCTCTACTAATTTTTGTCTTCATGGTGCTTCCTTGTGAACATATATCATAAAATGAATTCAAAAATAATTCAATTCTTTCAAAAAGCATTCACTATGGGGCTGAAACTACTCCAAGTTTTTGTTGAAGATACTCAACACTCTCCCTCARAAGAGGTTTGGTGAAGATATCTTCAATATGCTCTTTTGTCCCAACATACTCTACCTTGATGTTCTTCTATGTAACTTGTTCCCATAGAAAGTGAAACTTGATCGAAATGTGTTTCTTCTTAGAATGCATCACTAGATTCTTAGAGATACTTATAGCATTGTTGTTATCAAATAATATCAGAAGAGGCTCGTCATATTCCACTTGTATGTCCTGCAAAGTTTGCTTCATACAAAGAACATGTGTACAACATGATGTTGTTGCAATGAACTCTACTTTTTTTGTGGACAATGATATTGAATATTTTTTCTTTCTCAACCAAGATACCATAAAATCACCCAAGTAGAAGGTTGCTCCACTTGTACTTCTTCTATCATCAAAATTTTCTTCCCAATATGCATATGTGT
The DNA here is from genome assembly GCA_010110895.2 of Picea sitchensis. NCBI lineage: Eukaryota > Viridiplantae > Streptophyta > Pinopsida > Pinales > Pinaceae > Picea > Picea sitchensis. The sequence continues at coordinate 48,307 of SNQJ01S0050034.1, read as the reverse complement.
ATCCAACTAGAGATAGATCATTCCCTTTTGGATACCATAATCCATTGTATTCTATTCCCTTGAGATATATGAATATTATCTTTACTGCCATAAAATGTGTTTCCTTCTATGCTACTTGAAATATTTCCACTTGTCCAAATGTTGCATCACATCCGGTCTTGATGTAGACACATAGAGTAAATTGCCAATCATCGATTTGTAGAGTCTCTAATCTATATCTTTGGATATATCATCTTTACTCAATTTGCAATCGGTTTGCATGGGAGTACTTATGGGATTGCAATCTACCATTCCAAACTTCTTCAACATTTCGAATTCATTATTCATGTCTTTAGCAAATTTCTGACTCATCCTATCATCATTACTGCCAAAAATAATGTCATCAACATAAAATTCAATTATCAAAAAATTTCTTTGATTTACCTTTATGTAGATATTGATGTATACATTTCCTTTCCTAAACCCTTGTTGTCGTAGATACCTATCCAATATTGAATACCATGCTTTGGGGATTTGTTTGAGTCCATATAGTGCCTTCTTCAACCTGCAAACAAAATGTTCCTTTTCTGACAATATAAATCATTCTGGTTTTTCAATGTAGTCTTCTTCTTCTAGTTATTTGTTTAGGAAGGATGATTTTACATCCATCTAATATACTTTTATTTTCTTTGAACATGCATAAGCCACTATCAATATGATTGCTTCCATTATGGAAAATGGGAATTTATTTTCTTCAAAATCCATTCCTTCAAGTTGAGCATATCCCTTGCATACTAACCTTGCTTTATTCCTGGTTACCTGTCCATCCTTGTTCAGATTGTTTCTGAATACCCATTTTGTGCCAATCACATTCTTATCCTTAATCCTTGGAACAAGTTCCCATTCTTCATTCTTCTCTCTCTGATCTAGTTCTTCTTCCATAGTTTTGATCCAGTGCTCATTAGTGTTGGCTTATTCAAAATTGTTGGGTTCAAATGTGGAAAATAATGCTAAATGTCTTTGTTCTGGCGAGTGTAATTTTCTTTGAGTTTCAAATTATTCATATTTATTCCAAATGATTTTTTCTGATGGATAATTTTTCTGCACTCGCCGGTGAGGTGTTTAAGGAGAGATTTGAATCTTTTACTGGTCATCTTATTTTTTCTCTATGCCTGACTTCTATTCTTCTTCTTCTGATTCTAATTCTTCTACTTCTTCTTTCAAATCCAATTCTCCTTCTTGTTTTTCTAAGTCTGTTCTTTCTTCTTTGAGATTTCGTGTGTTTGTCTCGTCAATTTGTACATTGATTCTTTCCACTATTCTGTTGAGTCTCATATTGAAACACTTGTATGCATTTTTCAACTCGGGAGTCAAATTTTCCAATCCTGCCATATTCTCTTTTGATGTAGTACTTGCTTCCAAACACTCTAAAATTCTTCACATTTTCTAGTCTTCCTTTCC
>SNQJ01S0050034.1:25159-37764 GCA_010110895.2 Picea sitchensis | reverse complement strand
GAGCAAGTAAAGCTTGCATTTTTCTGTTGTAAATGCACTTTTCAACGTTATGTGTGCATTTATGGGAAGCGTGATAAGTTGCAGCAGTTTATCAACTTGTATGATGCAAGTTTGCATGTGAATGCAATTCATGTGAAGGCATTTTTGTTTATTGTACAACTTCGCCAGGAGGATGTAAAAGATGGATATGATGTTCACTTGTTGCAGCCATTTATCTTTTTCATTTCAGCTCTTATGTACCCACATGTTTTTGGGTTATGTACTTATGTTTGTACTGGGAGGAGAGTTCAAGAGTCATGCACATGCATTTGTTTTTGTGTATGTATAAGCAGTGAACCTGGTGATAGTTCATCATGAATGACTCATGATTGTAACATGATTGTGTATCATGTTTTTCGACTTGTCATTTTGGGAAGGTTGATAAGTTTCAAATGAGTCTCGAATGGTGTCTGACGACTATGTTGTGTCGATCGTGTTTTTCGACTTGTGTTTAGTCGATGGTGTTTATTGACTTGAAAGTTGATTTTGAGTATACCATGATGCAAGAAAATGCCATGTGCTTTGATGAAGTACAAGATGAGACAGTTTGTTTAAGAACAAAAGATTTTGTTGGCATCATTTTCAGTCTTGTATAATTTGTTTTCAAGATTGATGGTTTTCTTGGCTTGTGACAAGATGTCGCAGGAAAGTTTTTGCAGCCATTGGAGAGCTGATTGTGTTGATGCCAAAGAGTTCGCAAGAGGGACTTGATTCTCAGTGGGAAGGTTGGAATTATTCCAATCACAGAGAGAATAGTGGGTCAGCAACAGCCAGAGAACAGTGGTTGAGGGACATAGCCAGTTGCAGTGCAAGGCAGGTCAAAGTATTCAGGTGATTATCGAAAAGACTTTTCAAGTAGAATCAGTTGATAGAACTTGAAAGAAGCAGAGTATTGAAAGCAGACAGATAATCATAAGCTTTTGTGGGTCCAAAATCCTTTCAATGGGAAGGTGTGATCAAAATCTGGACCAGGGGTCAAATTTTAGCTCAAAAATCAACGTTCTTGGAATCGCTTCAAAACGAACGAGAGCGTAGCCCTCGTCTTTGTGAACCCAACACAACTCGTTTCGTCTCAAACAAATGTCGGGAGTGAGAGATATCGCGATCTGTTCGAATCGCCAAACACGAAAAAAATGGATGTTGACTGTGCAGTCAGTATAGTCCGTACGAATGCTGACGTGGCATGACCGTACGCTGACGTGGCTTGACCGTACATGCTGACGTGGAAGAGGTGACGTGGTAGTTTCATATTGGAAGACTTCGGTGAATCATTTGTTGACATGTGGCATTTAATTGGCGAATGGTATGGTGCAACGTGGCCCAGTCATGGGCTTCCACGTGGCACCCCTTTATTGGTTTTGGTTTGTTAATCAAAATTTTGTGTAATCGATCGGATTCGAACCGGTGACCTCCCCCTTTGGCAACGATTTGGTAGAGTGTGGGCTACCACTAGCCCACACCGTAGTCCTTGTTATGTATACGAGGTTTATTATATTTGAATTAACATATTGTAATGTGTGGCGGGGGGTCGGGCCGGGGCTTAGCCCCGACCCGTGGTTCCACTATTCTTGCATACGACCATTCCTTTGTTAAAAGGCGCGCGGGAGTATTTCACATATGTTTTCAAATGTAAACCACGCGGTTCTATGACGTGCATGTGACCATAACCTTAGCGCGGGAGTTGGAACGGTTTCAACCGTTTAGCCTTTTTGCCAACGCGCGCGGTCACATGACCCCCACATGCCCAGGTGCTAGGCGGTTAGGGGCTGGCGCACCCATAACCATCCTACAGTTTGCACCGTTGGTGCGGTTGCGCCTGGTGCTGGGTTTTTACGCTATATATTGCGTGTGTGCTAGGTTCATTCAACAGAGGTGCGTTTTGGCGAACCAGAGCCAGCAAGCTTGAAGGAGGAAAATGACAGGAGGCCTATCTTCTTCATTTTTTGGCCGATTGAGGTGCTGTAAAAGCCCGGCTAGGGGTTTTTGGACGTCCTGAATCCATTGGCACTGTTATCAAGGCCATTTGAAGACTTATTTTTCAGGATTTTAGCCATTGAAGTTTCAGCAAGCTCTAGGGAGCTTGAAGCCCTCATTGATTGAGGACATGTTTTGGTGAGCCTATGTTTGTTTTCTGTGATTGAATAATCATTTTTGGCTAATTGTTATGCTATGAACACATTGGGACAATTTTTAGAGGCTTTTGAGGACTTTTACAGGTGTTTTTGCCAAAGAGAAGCTCAGGGAAGCTTATGGCCACATGTAGAAGAGGTCATGCCCGGATGAGGCATGATCCATTTTCAGAGTTCTATTAGTCATTTTTGAGGTTTTTATGTGTTCTGATCCCAATGGTATAGTTTTTTTTTCCATTGGAGTTGAGCAGTATCTTGTATAATAACTTTTGACAAATTAATCCCAGAGAGCCAAGTCCATTAATGGAGGCTCAAGGAGATGTAGCCCGGCGGGGGGTGAACTCCTTTATCATGTTGTTCTTGTTGTGAGTTTGATGGTTTATTTTCTACAAGTTATGTTGTTGTGTATTTATTGAAAGTACATATTTAACCATTTAAAAGAACATATTCTCACACATAAGCATATACAAGAAGATACATGAACTTAACACATAAGTTTATCTTGCATATTTTAACACATGAAGCAAGGTCCTTTAAAGTTTATTTTAATGAAGTAGAGGGTGCTTGCATAGCATAACAAGTCAGCCTTCTATTTTCAGATCATTTTGAGACTTAGACCACAAGACCCTACTCATCCAACAACCAAAAGGAAAATGTAATTGAATAAATATTACTCCTAAAAATGCACAAACAACAAAGAAATGTGGAAACCTACTAAAAATAGACTATGTGAACTATCACAACAAAGATACTGCAACAAAACAATAAAAAAGGGAAGAAAAGGAAAAAAATTGCAACTAAGGAGGCACACACACTCTCTTAGAGAGAAACCTACATGTTCATGAACTTTTCTTAAGAAACCATGTGTGTGCATTCTTTGTTTCCAAGAGAAAATAATGTGTGTTTTGAGTTATAGGAAAACTCCTTTAGAAAACACCCTAGTGGACCCTTGCAAACTGATCTACTAGACCGACAATAGGCTAAACAAGATAAAAACCAAATAGATAAAATTAAACCAAGCCTAAAAGAAATAAAGAAAATGCTATTAAGATAACTCAAGGAGTTATCGCCAGTGGAGTCACCAATTATATTGTAGACTAAACTATCATATGGCTAGGGAAAATTATTAATAGAGTGAAATTTAAAGAAAAATGTAAATCTTTCCCTAAGGTAGCCTATGATAAACTTTAGATAACTACTGTTTATTTATTAGGGGCCCTACCTGGTTTAGATGGATAGTTCGAGATGATCCTTGTTGATTCTCCTTGCTCCAATTATCCTCATTCCTATCCAAAATTGTAGGACATGCACACAAAGAAATGAAAAACCTTCGTCAACATGTTGGTAGAAATAGAAATGAACATAAAATAGTTACCCTAACTAACTTTATCAGGTAAGTCAATTCCTCTACAAACCTTAAAAGGATATATAATTATTGAAAAATGCATTGCATGTTGGGGAGTGGAAGAAGATACATATTCATTTTATTATAAATAATAGAAATACAAATAAATATACCTAATCTTGTTTCTAGTACTATCCTTCATCGTTGTCTAGATTCCTCTATCCTTGGGGCCATTCATGACTATTTCAAACTCCAAAAATATTCTCTCTGTGAGTTTTAGGATGATCAAAGGGTTGTAGGACTCAAAATAACAACGAGAGATGATATTTAGGAAACAAGGGCTTCATGTGGGAAGAAGGTCATAAAAACCTCAAGGATACGGTAAGAATTGACTACTCTAAGAGAGAGGATAAATCTTCTATCAATCATTGATTCTAGACAAAACTTCAATTAGGTCTACTTTTATACCATTTCAATATGGTTGAGACCATTTTCCATAGGTTTCAAGACTTTATGGAAGTATTTTTATCATAAACCCCACTAAAGAGGGCATAATTTTTTCATTTGTTTATATATTTTTAGCGAGGAAAGAGCATGCACATTCTCCTTTGATGAGTGGAAAGAGTGTGTAGAACATAAAGGAGGATTTTTTGGTAGTTTTGAGGGGGTTCCCAAGCAATAAGGGATCAATATGAAGGGGATAAAGGAAAAATAGAGGAATCTAATCCACGAGGGAAGAAAAATATGTTATAACAATCATCCTAGCCTATACATCAAATAAATGCACTAAGAAATCTTGGGCTCTCTCATATCATTCATTAGAATGGGGAAAAGTAGGGAGTATCTCCAAATAGAAATAACAAATAAAATTCCCATACCCAAATTTATTTAATTTCCCTAATTTGTAATTAGTGAGTTGGGACTTCATGTTTCCTAGTAGTGTAGTGTGCCAATTAAATACTATGGGTCTTAGAAACTGTACCCCATAATGCATCATGTCACAAGAAACTAAGTGTAGTAAGGATAATATTGTTATTCATGTCAAATTTAACAATATTATCTTGAGGTTCAATTCAACGATGTGGATGATAGGGAATTAGTTTCTCATTTCTCATGACCTTGCATAATAATACATGTTAACATACTCAATCTGGGTGTGTAATCCCCCCCTTGGCTACCATCCATAAATATTGTTGACTCACCTTGATAGGAAAATACTATCAAGAAATAAGTGTGATCTATCTCAAGTTGTAGGATCTCATTCTCCATAAAAAATGAGCGCTAATCAAACTCCCAATACTTCATTAGCCTCTATAACAGTTGGGGTTGTGACTGCATTTTTGGACACTCTTAAAATTTTAGGAGCTCGTAATCCCATTGTTATCACCCAAAAGTTGTTCACCTATAGAAAATTCATAGGTTTACGAAAATACACCACACAATATGGGTACCATTCACTCCACCCACTCCACCCACTGCACATCATTTTATACCACCATGACCTAAGGAAACACATATCACAAAGTCATAAAACTCCTTTTTTTACCATTTCCTCTTGGAATTATCTAAAAAGTAAAATAATTTAAAAAGGTCATGCATAAACCATAAAATAAATTGTTAAATTTGATATGATAAAAAATCCATTCTTTTAATATGACCATGTCAATGGTTTTAACCACTATTTTTCTTATAAAAATCAAGAGATCACTCCATTATATAATCCATCCAAAGTAAGTAAATCCTACATAATCTTCTCTAGACTTCAATACACCCTTTTCTCTTCACAATAGTTTTGGCATAGACTAAGATAATTATATCCATAGGAGAGGGGATCAACCACAAAAACAGGAAGTAAAAAAACCCTCCCAAGGAGTTGGTTAATCGAGGCCAACTTCTTCAACAATCTTCTTCATAGGTGTATGAATTTGTTTCCATTGGGTAAATAGATATATTCATATTCTTTTAAATTTGTTTACTTCATTTTTGTAGTTGTAATATATTTCCTTATTTCTTTTATATTGTATATTAGAGTTTATAGAATATGGATCTACTTTTAAAATTTTATTTTTTATGGCTTTCCCCCCATTTATTTGTATCTAGGTCACAACCCTTAGATATATGAATTTACTATCCCTTGTTGTAGATTTATACCAACACCCATAATGAAACTAATGTTGATAGCTCATTTATGGAATCATTTTCCACTTACTCATGCCCCCCTTTTCTCTAAACAATCACCATATTGAATACACTTTCACAATTAGTAGAAAATGTGGAAGTTAGTGATTCCAATTTTTTTAGTTTTTTCCATTTTTAGAAGGGTTCCCGCATCATTTGATGTGACATAAGAGAGTGCTCACTATTTTTATTCAGGAGGGATGTGGGTAGGGTTGGTTTTTTAGGGGTCCCATTCAAGTAAAAGAAAAAAAAAATAGAAATAAGATCTTGAAATTGAAAGAGGGGGGTAATGTGAAGTACCTAGCTCATATGTCACTCAAAGCAAATGATCTACACCCCTAGGATTTATTGTTGGAATTTGAGGTAAAATGGTTCCCTCAGAAAACGTGGTAAAATTAGAAAATAAAATGATAAAAATGACATATTTCACAGTATTTATAAACATTTTCACCATATTTTACAATCTAAACCACCATTTTTCCTCATTTTTCTCCTATATTTTGGCATTTTGATCAATTTTGTCCCAATAAATATTTTTGATACCTTTTGTTTCTATGGAAGACATGAAGTGAATTTTACTTGACATCATTTGATGTTAGTTTCTTCAAATATTGAGGTAAACCGTTCTTGAATAGCATATAGGAATATATATATTTTCCTTTCATTTCTACATTGCCAGTCTTTCTCTGCAATCGTTATTCCTAAGAACCAACCCCATTGAATTGAAATTCCTAAAATATTCTTTTTTTCATTTGTTGTAACTTATATTGTAGAGCCTACCTACCATGGGTTTCCCTAATTAACACATTTCTTTCTTTATATTTCTGAACAATCCATGTTCTCCTTCCCTATTGTTAAGTTGTTCTCAATACATCAACACAACCAATGTTTTACTCATGCTAGTGTAGAAAGATTCATATTTTCCTTCTCACTAGAAGGTCTTATCTAATAAACTATGACACATTTCTCTCGGGTATAGAATTAGAGTCTATAGCATCCTAGCATTTATTTCCATCATCAGTTAGTTTCCTTGTGCTCATTAATGATTTTCATCATTGATTTTTTATTGAGTGGTATCTCCAATGTTTGATGTCAATACATATATTCTCATGGTGGTATTTGTGTTGTACCTTGGATTCCTTCTTCATTATTGGTGTAATGCACCACCACTAATAGTGATTTTAATTATTGATTTATACTTATAAGGTATTCCTTTTGTACTAATTTAATTTGGTCATTTGAGAGTCATAATTGGTGGTGTATTGTGTTGTGACCCCACAAAAGCCTCCTAATTTTCTTGTCTTAGCCTCTATCCAAGACAAGAAATTTCCCCCCCATTTAATTCTTCCAATTGGAACCCTCTGTTAGAAAAACAGGATCGCGGAGAAATAAAATAAGACAAATGCGGAAATAAAATATAGAAGATACACAATACAATAGAGATGCATATATATGTGGTTCACCTAGTGTGTGCTACATCCACCAAATAAATTTCCAGGTCCTTCCTTTATTATTATCCAACAATCGAAGGGATACAACCTACAACAAACCCGTTGTAACTTCCTCTTATTTCTCTCATAGTCTCCTATCTCAGAATACGATATTCTCTATCATACCTAGCCACAATACATTTCCCTCATAAGAGAGGGTTTCCTTCTAGGGAAGAAAACCCTAAAATAACTTCTACCATTAGATCTATGACTTTATAATGAATGGTCCAAATTTACAATGAAATTACAATATACTTTTACAAGGGGGTAACCCTCCTCTGCACTCCCCTGCGTGGAAGATTGTACATTCTTCTGGGGTGTAAAGTCTTCATGGGGTATAAACATGACTAAAATCAAGGACCTCTGAATCAAGAAGATGATCAGGCTCCAAAACCAACACCCTCGAACTATATCTCTCATGCAAATAGCTATGCCCAAGTTCTCCTCACCCTACCTCACTTTACCAATTTTGGTTACTCATCAGATCATTTATACCCAACGATCCACACTTTGGTTAGTCCCCTGTTCCTATGATGATACATAACGTACTAGTGCACACATCCTTCTTCCACCTTTTCATTGACACGCCATTGGTTTTCTCATCAGTTCATCGTCTACCTCCCTTTGAACTTGGCTAACGCGCTATCATGATTTTGCCAAACCTCACTCACTCACATCTTCATCATTGGGGAACTTTGCATTATAAATGTCATCTCATTGATATTGGTCACATTATTATACTCATCGCACATGAACCTTTCACTAGATAACTAACTTCCACTCATGTCGTTGCATCACATAACAATGAAACTCTCTCCCTTTCACTTCATTAAATTGCTTATTGACGAGGTTCAACTCTACTTCCTGGCATGTTACCCTTTGAAAAGTTTCCCTCTCTTGTCGCAAATGAATGTGGAAGGATTTTGACACCTCATAATCGTCAAGCACATCGAGGACAATCCTCTTCCTCTCACCAATGATGATTAAGTCAACATAGCCCACTTTTTCCTTGAGGCTTATCTTGTCCCCCTCCCAGCTGGGATCCCTTCTTATTGTGTTCATAATTCAATCTCCTTACATTTCCAATGATTAAAATATACATGCCTATCTAGACATTTGGTCATTAATTTCCTATCTCAACTGATTTTCTTCAGATCACAATAATAATCAAGTTTTAGTGTTCCCACTGGCTTTCTTTGCACACATGGTACTAGCTTGTTTGTTTTGCATTTCTTGATGTTAAAACTAAATATTCATTATGTAAGCCTCACCTAGAATCATATGGTTTAACCATAACACATACAGGTCTTGCATTGGTTCTAAAATGCACTTTGGGAGAAATTTGGTCCTTTCAACTCCTAGACAGTGTGAAGCACAATGGACGCCAATTGGTAGTTTTGGTGGATTTATAACTTTGTGCTATTAATGCATAACCTCAGTATTAATGGATGGATCAATATCCTAAACATCACATATGACCTGGAAATTGACAAAATTAAATTTGGATGAAGCAACAAAGCACACGGGACCCAAACTTTCATTAAAAAATTCCTTTGGGTGCAATTTTTCAGAATCCGTCAAAGTGAAATTTTCATTCCTAAAACAAGTTAATTGTGTGATTCATGGCATTAAAATTCAAACACAAATGATGGAATTGAAATCCAAGGTTTGAAAGTGCCAAAATGTCATCTAGGATTTCCTGCCAGACAAGCCTCGATAGTCATGGTCGTCAATAGAAATGGATCCACTCAAATTATGGAACAACATGTTCAGTTATATTGATAGAAGCATTTTTATGTGTTCTCCGTGTTGCAAAAAATGACACCTCAATCAGGCATTGTATGAGGAAGTTACAGGCTTTTGAACTCAAGCTCTCATTGTGTCTTATCAGTTTGACACTTTGAAGTTTTTCCAATTTTGTTTTCCCTGGAAGGAGAAGTTCCTTTGGAATCCTTCAAAGTGATTCAAAAGATTTCCCTTCATTTCCTCTGATACAGGTTGGAGGATTTAGTTCAAACTCCTCTGAGCAGTTCAGAGGAGTTAGTTCAAACTCATACAAGTATGTCGAAGGAGTTAGTTCAAAATCCTCTGAGTAGGTTAGAGGAGTTAGTTCAAACTCATTCAAACATAATAGAACTACCTCTCATAAATCGACCATAATTTTTGTCTCGGGTGTCCATTTTATGACTTATTTATACCGCTRGAAAKGTAWTTCTRAGMTATAAAAAATCATAGTTATTTTATTTKATAAATTTCTAATGCATGGTACACTTATTCCAGTTCGAAGGAKCTAGTACTAAATCCTCCGAAACATGAAAAAACACCTTTTGTAAAATGGTCATAAAGGTTGACTCGGGTGTCTGTTTTGCGTGTTATTTATACTGTTGGAAAATTATCTTTGATATATACAAAGTTGTAGTTATATGATTGGAGAAATTAGTAACCTATGGTATATGTATTTTTGTATTAATATATGACACCTTTTTGACAGCCTCAAAGAACACCATAACTCGCCCCGAGAAGAGGAACCATGAATCAAACTCAGGGAAGTTTATAAATGATACTTAAATTATTTTATTCCCATTTATTTGTATTCAAATGATTATTCTTGATAGTTTATTTTGAGTTACTCTAATCTATTGCATGTTAAATTTTGTGAGGTACCGAGTGAAGGAGGATTGCGCTCAACATTCTCATGATGAAATATACAACTAAAGATGATGAAGATGCAATAAATAAATATGTAGAAGTGGTGGAGGAGCAACAAATAAAATAGTAGGTAAATGTATGAAGCATGGATCTAGAAAATGACTATCGACTGTCAAACTCTTGACGATGAAGATGCCCTCATATCAAAATCCATTTTGCATGATGCGCAAGACACATATGGACGAAATCCATGACAACCCACTAGTACTAAGAGACTAATTCGAAATGTAACCATTGTACTTGTTTCTCATCATCAAAAAGAGGATGAGGACAAACAATGGAAGACGAAAGGTCATCAAGGGAGATGAAAGGCCAAAGGTATTATTGAGCCTCAATAAATACTATAATATAACCAAAATAAATGGATTTTGGCTCTTCAAACATTGTACACCTTTGAACTACTTCAAGAATATAGTGTCAACTAAAATTGGAGAGTTGTCCTAAGAGTTTTCATGTACTATTGCTGAAATTGTTAATACGGAGAAACCCTCAGGGCCAAATTTTGACTAAGAGAAGGACTTTCATGTGTTGTTGTTTTGCTGCGAACTATTTCAAGAAATTTTTTTGTTGTTCACATAGGATGTAAGAGCATTTTTGTTTATGGACTGTTTTGATGCAATATATGTCTTCTTGCAATTTTTTCATTCATTCTTACATTACATGTACTAAGCAAATGAGTTTCTAATGTATGTGATATAATGACTTAGACTATTATGGTTATATATTCATGTGCATGTGTTATTTGACTTTATTTCTTCATTTCAACTATCTGGGTGAAGCTACTGGTAGAGTTAGTTTCATGCGATAGCTCATTCACTTACTTTAATTCACTCCTATCTAGGATAGGTTAGATTATAATTATATTAGGCTTGTACTGAGATAGTATTCATATACATCTTCCATTTTCACAACCACCCATCACTCATCCTCATCGGTGGAACGAGATGCAACCGGTAGAACCAAACCAACAATGGCTTCTGGGCTAGAATCCGTATGGGTTCCCTATTCCAAATGGTGGGAGTTCTAATTGGGAGTTCTTACTAGGGAGAACCCCTTATTGCTGTCCGAAAAATTTGGACCTATGAATAGAATTGGCTCTAGAAAGGATGGTTGTATGAAAAGTCTACCCACATGGAGTCATTTCATTTAACTCTTAACAAGCCCATGGCCCCTCTCTGTACCTTTGTATGGGATGACCCTTTAAGTCTTTCTAGACACACCAGGGCCATTTTAGTCAAGACAATCAATATCTTTTCAAATCCCAAATTTTATGGTTAAAGGCATGTTTCTTCATTCACGCATGTCAACTATTCATCCTCACATTCGAAGGGTGAATTAAATCCTGGTTTAATACATTTCCAGCAAAATCAATTCATAGATGGAAACAATTCATGGAAATGTTTATCGCAACTCATGAATATTATGTATATGATGAACTATTTGATGAACTTAAAGGAATACATAGGCTCAAAAATGAATCTATGGATAATTTCTTCCTAATATTTATGCATATTTGTCATAGGTTTCCTGAAAATGACAAACTGTGAGACCAACTAATCTCGAATTTGTTTTCCTATCTTGTTTTTTATCCTAAAGAGTGTGAGATGGACAATCAAATCATCTCTCATTCAAAATATTCAGGTCTGGTCACGAAGGATACTGGGTACACTCTATGTAACCAGCTCTATGAAACAGTTGCAGGGGAATCCTCATCAATCATTCTAGACCCAGTAGCCCCAAAGTATGAAGTATGTAACGTTCCCTGTTCAGAAAACCAAGAATATCCTTTGGTTTGTGACAAACTCCTCATGGAAGAAACCTCGTCATTTTCAATATCTCAAGATTTGCATTCCTTTTATTTAAATCTATTTGATGATGATCACACACACAAGAAAACATTTTTCTATCCTACTGTTGTTGGGTATTCTACCCTACGGACTAATAAGCTAGGGCTCTAAACTTATACGCAGAAAATGACCCTTNAATCAATTCATAGATGGAAACAATTCATGGAAATGTTTATCGCAACTCATGAATATTATGTATATGATGAACTATTTGATGAACTTAAAGGAATACATAGGCTCAAAAATGAATCTATGGATAATTTCTTCCTAATATTTATGAATATTTGTCATAGGTTTACTGAAAATGACAAACTGTGAGACCAACTAATCTCGAATTTGTTTTCCTATCTTGTTTTTTATCCTAAAGAGTGTGAGATGGACAATCAAATCATCTCTCATTCAAAATATTCAGGTATGGTCGCGAAGGATACTAGGTACACTCTATGTAACCAGCTCTATGAAACAGTTGCAGGGGAATCCTCATCAATCATTCTAAACCCAGTAGCCCCAAAGTATGAAGTATGTAACGTTCCCTATTCAGAAAACCAAGAATATCCTTTGGTTTGTGACAAACTCCTCATGGAAGAAACCTCGTCATTTTCAATATCTCAAGATTTGCATTCCTTTTATTTAAATTTATTTGATGATGATCACACACACAAGAAACCATTTTTCTATCCTACAGTACACTCTTCACATTACTCCTTCGACGATGAAACATTGAATAGTATACAAAATCAATAATAGTGTCCAACTTTGATCGATTGAGCACTCATCCTTAACAATACTTCATCCGGAATGAATCCCTTTGAAAGTCCTTTCAAATTCGAATTTCTGGAACATGGTGAATCACAATCTGATTTTGATG
>SNQJ01S0050033.1:31389-46326 GCA_010110895.2 Picea sitchensis | reverse complement strand
ATGTTCTAATGTTGCTTTCGAATGAATAGGTGTAAGAGCAGAGTGTTTATGTTTGTGGAGTCATAACCCTGCTAAGATTTTATCAATAGTAAGGTCTAAGGATGGGTGGAACATCATGGATCTACAACCATTCAATGCTTTCAATGAGGTTTAATTGAAGCATGTAACAATGAACAATGAGTTGAATGCTTTCCTAAAGAAACTATATGGAATAGAGCAATTGAGTTTCAATTGTAGTATGAACACCGAAATTGGTGCTTGAAAGTAGAGCACCAAGTGGATACTAGGCTTCCAATAGCTAAATCTTTGAGATTTTTGAAGAATTTTTGAATTATATATGTATAAACAAGTTGCACTGCCGACAATGCAAAAATAAGGGGAGGGGATTGTAATATCCCCCGACAGATCCCCAGTTGTAATTATGAATTGTAAACATGTTTGTTAGGCTAGTGAGCCGAGTTATAATAAGCTATGAGGCTTATGCGATGATTAGTTTAGAGAGCCTAGGATGTTAAGGCTAGGAGCTTGGTTTGTATATGTAATTTTGCAGATCATTAATAAAAACTATACACCGCTACGTGTACACCCTCCACAAAGAAATATTTATGGGGGATTAAACTCCACTAAGTGGGGAAGGGGATAAGTGTCTAGGAATAGGGGATAAGCTAGAGGGCTTACTTCTAAAGGAATAATATTATATTATTATTTCCTAGAAGTTAAGGTTTGATATAACCATGTTGTCCTAATTTTCTAGGGGAAAGGAGGATGAGTGTTAAGTGGATCTCATGCAGCTTCAGGGAGACATGTCTCAACCTAGGGCATGCAGTTTTAAGTGGGAAAGTCAGTTCATTGGGGGATCACTCACCGGTCTCATGATTCTCACGACTCTCACAATACTTCACCATTGCATCGACACTCTCACGAGGTTAGCCACCCTGGAAGAGAGACATACTCCTCACTGAAGCATGTACTGAGATAGGAAGATCCTAGAACCCGCAGATATACTTGAGTTGTCCTACATATTTCCTATAAATCCTGATAAACTTGTATTTTCCTAAGCCCGTGTCATGTCTTAGCGGTTGGTTGTTGCTGCCAACACAGTTCCTTGGATGATATTGGCTTGCTTCTATATTCTATGTCCTTACTTGTTTTTCAGTTGTTACCATCACCTGTGTGTTAGCCGAATTATGTTGTTGACATCACCCATGTCTGTTTGAATTAAGAGATGAATTGAAGAAGAAGGTTTCCAGGCCTGTGAGCAACTCTCCCTAGGAAAGAGAGTTTGTTGGGAAGTGAGTTCTCCTAGAGGGAGTCTTGTAGCAAATGCAATACTCTGAGACTTATGGTCCAACCTGTTATTGAATCCCAAGGGAAGGGAGGTGTAGTAGCCGATGGAATTGTAATAGTGAAGGTGTACACTCCTGGGGTGGAGTAGGCGTGCGGGGAATGAGGTTCTTTGGGTTGTGGGCATAAGTGTCTCCTGGGATAAAAGATCCTTCATGTTGTTATGTGTGAATTCCTTGTTGTCCTTGCCAAGCCCAACATTCCCTTTTCTGGTGGAGTTTAGTCCCAACTTGGAGGTGACCCATTGTGGAGCGTGATGAGCAGCATGGTCTATGGTTGGGAGGTTCGTGGAAGGCCTACACACAGTTGGTGTACTTCAATTCAAATACAAGTACCCATTCCTTTATTCATTTACATGTTGTGTATTTTCACATGCTATATTGATGAGTATTTCATATATATGTTGTTATATTATGGGTTCTTCCTGTGATTACTGCATGTATGATTTTACTGTTATTTCTTCATTAGTCTGTGTATCAGCATAATATGTTGTTTTTTTATGTTTATATTTATAGATAGATGATAATTGTTATTTATACGAGATAGCATGGCATGGCTTGGGTGGTCGGGGGTGTGACAAAATGGTATCAGAACAGAGAATTAAAGGATTCATTTGTTAGGAAGCACTACCCGGCAGGGGTTGGTGGTCGAGGATGTTACAAAATGGTATCAGAGAAGAAATTTGATCATCTGTGGCATTTCCTGACGTGTTGGGTGGCTAGGGATGTTATAGTGTATTCTATACATGCCATGACATTTATAATATTTCCTATGTAAGTTGTTGTAGCAGATTGTTTTGATTTACACATTTAATTTGTGTATTCTTAGAATGTATATTAGTTGTTTATATATGATGTTCCACAAATAGCTCTATCTCCCATAGCCTAGTAGGTCCATGCTTGGGTACAAATAGTTTGATTATCATAACAGAGTGAGAAATTTTGTTTTATATTTATTTCAAGTGACATTACCCAACAAAATGTCGGATGTTACAAATTGGTATCTAAGCTCGAATTTCAGCAGTTAGGTGGTAGCATGCCCTGACTTGGGTGGTTGGGGTGTTACAAATTGGTATCAGAACCCATGGTTTCAACACTAAACCAGGATGGGCCACGAATGTGGAATTTGGAGTTAAAATTCCACAAGGATTTGATGTATAGAGTGTCAAAGTGATGCTGAGAGAGCTCTTGGGTGGTAATGGAAATCTCAAGAGGTATATTGGTTTGAGAAAGTTAGCAGAGAAAGGATATTGTCATAACCATGGGTCTCTAACCACAAGATTTAATTTGGGCCATTAGATTTGTTTGGGAAGGTACAAACCCCTCACAATTGTCAGATCCTTAGTTTCATTAGTCTGGTGTTTGTGCAGTGTTTTAGCATGGAGACCCTCCAGAGTCTCGAAGTCTAGAATCAATCTGGACCATCCATTCCAAGGACGCATGTCCACAGATTAACCAATGTTTGTAGTTTTGACAGTTCGGGGTTGTGCGGTGTTTCAGTAGGGAAATCCTCCGAAGTTCCAAACTTTGGAGTTCATCTGGACCATTCGTGTTTGAGGACACGTTTCAGTAGATCAACCTATTTGGGAATTCAACGTTTGGGGAATTTATGGTGTAGCATGGGGAAGAAATGGTTTATGTTTACATGGGAGGAATATATCCCCGAAGCCCCGTAGCGTCGAAGTGATGTGATATGATGATGTCACCAGGGGTGACATGGAAGTGTTTAGAAATTTAGAGTTCGGGAGTTTCAGGGTGTGCAAATGAGAAATCATCCAAAGTCCCAAAGATCTGAAGTCCTGAAGTGCTAGATATGACATGGCATGATGAAATCACCTAAGGTTATGTGGACCTACCCTAAGTCTTCCACGTGTCACTCAATAGTGGGGACATGTGTCACCATCTTATATGATGACAACAATTCTACGTGGACCCTAAAAAAGTTAAGGGGTTCAGGAATTTAGCGTTCGGAGTAAATAATGGATGACAAAGGAAGAACTTTTAGATCTCTAAAGTCCCAGATTTTTGAAGTCTCATAGTTTTGAAGTCATGAAGCAATGAAGTGACGTGGCTTGATGATGTCACCTGGAGTGACGTGGGCATACAATATCCGTGCCACGTGTAAGTTTTTTTTGTGCTTTTAAAAGACTATTTTTTCCAATTAGAAATTGACATGTTTCACCCCTCATATTAGGTCACTTGTCCACTTCTTGGGGTCTCCCACGTAGCACCCCTCTAGCACGTGGTTGTTGACTATATCAATGGACAAAATGATTGTGGAAATCCAAAGGATAAGTAATGAAGGAGCTACTTCACATTATGAAATCCATTGGGATTGTAGATCTCCATCAGGATAGAAGATCAATGATGGACATGATTCCCACTCAATCACACATCTTTCCATTGTGTAATTTTGGTTTTTTATTAAACCTCGAGCGTGTTCGAAGTCCACAATCGACCAGGGTCGTTGATCTTAAAGTGATCGAAATATCAACAGGTTTTCTCAGTTTCTGAAATTGGAGTCAATAGTGTTTGTTCGTTGATAGGTGAATGTCAACCATAGATCTCAATCCTTCATGGTTTTCGCATTCGACAATTTGGAAGAAGGAAACTCTTTTGAAACCCAAAGCTTCGAAGTGCCAGAGCTCCGAAGCTTCGAAGAGGTAGTTGTTCGGAAGTTCGCCACTTCGATATTCAGAGGAAATGGGGTGAGGTGAAAGGAAAACCTTTGAAGCTTGAAGTTCCAGAGCCTAGGAGGCCCAAAGCACAGGATAAGCACCTTACAGCTAGCACTCAGACATAGGGCCTAAGAAAAGGTCCAAGTGCCCAATTTTTTTTTTTGACAACAGATAAGGGCTTAGAGAAGAAGCCCGTGGGGTTTTTGATTTAGACCTACACCTAATGAAGTAAAGAAGGATTGTAAACCTGAAGAAGGGATCTAACACATATCCAAGAGCCATTTGAACATTGAGTTGGAAGAATCCATGTACATGAATTGCATCCATGAATAGACATTTGTTCAAGTATCCATAACTTCCTGCTCAAAACTCAGAATTGAGCATGGAAATAGGCATTGGAAAGGTATTGAACAATAGAAGATAATTTTCATCTAGGAATTGGATCTGAACAATCAATTTCTCAAGAAATTAGCAGAAAACAAGTCTGATATATTAATGAATCAAAATGGTTCATGTTTTTATAAAATTATTGAATCAGTTAGCCTGACAAGGTTCTATTGGTTTCACATTTTGAAAAATTAACAAAAAAATAATCAGATCAGATCATCACAGAGTGCAGAGAGATGGATGATACACATATAGTCTACAATCAAGAAGATGAAGTTAGAGGGATGAATGTTCAGTTTGGTGTGGAAGCAACCAACTCCAATGGACATGGAGGAAAGGAGGAAGACATAAATATGGTTGAGACCCTAATAAAATTGTAGACAGATGTCTAGAGACACAAGGATGATAATGAAAGACTTATGAAAGCCAAAGAGCAGCAGGAATAATTCAATATGAAGTTAATGAAAATCCTGGACAGAATAAAAAAGAAGTTGGATAAGGAGAGTGTCTTCAACAAATCAGGAAGCCACGAGACCCCTGAGGGAAAAGGAAGATCAAGGAGTGGTAGAAGACATCACCATCACTCCCAAAGGCAATCCAAAAGGAGGGAACATAACAGTTCAATTCCATCCCCTTCCAGGAATCATAAGAGTTATGGGGTCAATAAATTGAAAGGAGAAATGAACAAGATCAATCCTCCTACCTTTGATGGAGAGCACAAAGAGGATGGAGATGTTGAGACATGGTTGTTAGGCATGAGAAAATACTTCCAGCTGCATAATTATTCTTCTCATGCAAAAGTAAGAATTGTTATTTATCAGCTGAAGGGAAAAGCATCCATGTGATGGGATCAGCTTGTGCAAGTGTAGCACATCAGAGACAAGAATGTGACTTGGAGGGAATTCAAGAAGCAATTTGACAATAAATACCTAACCAAGAGGTATTATGATAAAAATATGAAAGAGGTATTTGAACTCAAGCTGGGAAACATGACCATTGATGAGTATGAAAGGAGATTTTTAGAACGGTTGAAGTATGTCTCCTTCATCAAAGATGAAACCATGAATATTAAGAGATACTTGAGTGTGATTCCATCTTTCATCAGTGATACAATTCAATATGATGATCCCAAGACTTTGGAGGAAACTATAAGGAGGGCCAATTGCTTATATGATCAGCATAAGGGAAAGCCTACTTTCCAAAGAGATTGGAAAGACAAGAAGAAATTCAATATGGAGCATAGGAAGAAGGGGAACAATCCATCCTTCTTTAGAAATAGTTCTCAAGGAAAACAAACCCCTAGAGAACCCAGAGTGACTGAGATAGGTGGACAAAGGCCAAGGAAAACACCCATTCAATGTTGGGGTTGTAAAGGAGATCATTTGTATAGATATTTTCCATACATAAGTGATAAAGTGAGAGTTTTCCACAATGTTCAACAAGCTAAAACAATAGAGGACATGGGAAGAAGTGTTCCATGGATCTATGCAGCCCTGGAAAACAATCAAGCATAATTTCAATCACACATTATGGAAGTAGAAGGTATGATCAATAACCATGCCTTTACTATTTTAATAGAT
Organism: Picea sitchensis; assembly: GCA_010110895.2. Taxonomy (NCBI): domain Eukaryota; kingdom Viridiplantae; phylum Streptophyta; class Pinopsida; order Pinales; family Pinaceae; genus Picea; species Picea sitchensis. The sequence continues at coordinate 40,338 of SNQJ01S0050033.1, read as the reverse complement.
TCAGGAGCTATTCATAGCTATATAGATCCTAAGGTAGTGGAAAGATTAAAATTTCTAAGAAGCAAGCATGGAAAATCTTGGTTGGTGCAGTTGGCTACATGAGCCAAGAGAAAAGTTGTTAAACTGGTTAAATCATGTCTAGTGGACATGAATGGGATAAGTACCAAGGGAGATTTGAACATCCTGCCATTGGGTTCATGTGACTGTCTAATTGGTATGGATTGGTTGGACCAACACCATGCCATCTTGGACTGTCATAACAAGGCATTTACTTTTCTGAACAAGGGAGGGAACCCAAGAAAAGTCCAATGAATTCCTAGGGTATTTATTGTCTAAGATATCTCAACAATGCAGCTGAAGAAGTGCTACAGAAAGGGCTTCCAAATATTTTCAGTTCATATGGAGGAAGAACCTAAGGCTAAGGTTCCAAATATTGAGGATCGTGTGGTCCTGCAAGAATTTGAATATGTGTTCAAGGAAATATCGGGATTAACTCCTAAGAGAGATATTGATTTCTCTATAAACTTAATGCCTGGAGCAAATCCAATATCAAAGACTCCCTATAGGATGAGTACACCAGAGCTGAAGGAGTTGTAAATTCATCTTGAAGAGCTTCCGAAGAAGGGGTATATATGCCCAAGTGTGTCACATTGGGGTGCCCCATTTTTATTTGTGAAGAAGAAGGATGGGACATTAAGGTTGTGTATCGACTTCAGAAAATTGAACAAAGTGACTATAAAGAGAAAGTATCCTTTGCCAAGGATTGATGATCTCTTTGATAAGTTAAAGGATCCAAGGATATTCTCAAAAATTGATCTCAGGTCAGGATATCATTAATTAAGGATCATAGATGAAGACATCAACAATATTGACTTCAGGACAAGGTACGATCATTACGAATTCATCGTGGTGACATTTGGGTTATCAAATGCACCAACTGTTTTCATGTTCTTAATGAATGGTGTTTTTAGGGAATAATTAGACAAGTTTGCCATTGTCTTTTTGGATGACATACTACTGTATATTCCATGTCAGAAGAATAACATGAACATCACTTGAGGATGGTGATACAAGTGTTAAGAGAGCACTAGTTGTATGCCAAATTGAGCAAGTGCTCATTTTATCATAACCGAATTCACTATTTGGGGCATATCACACCCGAAGAAGGGATAGTAGTTATTGGCCCAGGGGCAGATCCAGGTTTCAACTCTTACAATGCACCATCAAACCCTAACTGATGAACCTTTCGGAAACACCTGCGAAGCAGATGCAATCTCACCTAAAGTAGCATTATGGGGTTGCAGGACACATATGTCTACAACTAGAGGAAATGCAAAGTGAATCCGGGACAACAACACACAACAATCTAGATATTCCTTACGTTTCCTAAGTTTACTTCACAAGTTATATCTCTGATCTAACACAATAATGCAATAACAATATATCAGATGGAAAATAACACAACATCAATAAAAAACAAAAATAAGATATATGTGGTTCACCCTCTCCCTAGGGCTACGTCCACATAACTGTGTTTCTTGACATATTAGATGAAAATATATAGTTCTATATGCTCACTTAGTTGCAGATATTTCTGTCTCTTTCTCTCTTTCTCTTCCCTCCTTGCGCACCCAATTGCAGGGTTTATCTTCTCACCCAGCTGAAGATCTTACAGTACAGTCTCAATACTTCTCTCAACAAAAATAATCAACAAACACCAACATTCAAAATAGAACCAACTTAGAACGAACCCTCCCAGGTCTTCTAGACCTTTATTTATACATTACATGACCAAAGTCTAGGTGTCAAAATCCTAGGTCCAAAACCCTAGGTGCCAAAACCCTAGGTCCACTTGACCCATTTTTTAAGGGCTTCTCTAGCCTCTCCTTCCTTCTTTTCCATGAGGTTCTCCAAATCACTCGTTGATGTCTTTTTCCACTTGCTGAGTTTTCCATGATCCTCTTATTTACTACTTTATCTTCCTTGATGTTCTCGTGCAACAGATAGCTTTTCCTTCTCTTCGTTCCTTCTTTTATGATTCTTTAACCACTTCGATCCTTCCTCGGTTTATGTGCCTTCCACACAGTTCGTACTTCTCCTTTATTCCTTAAACTTCACTTCCTTACATAACCAAGAGCCAACAGGCCCCCAAAACTCACATGTGACTCGTCCTGAGTCACTGCAAGACTAAACCTTCTGTTTTAATTCGACTGCAGACTGCGCAGAGCAACCTGTTGTTTTTTCTCTGTCCCTCCCTATCTTGTGCAGACTGCCTTTTCTGTGTCTGGTACCCAGTTTCAACTAGACCTGGTACCCAAACCCTTCTTCCTTTTCTTTTACTGAGAGATGCGAGGAAACATGTTTTCATAATACACTTTCAACTAGCCCATTTACCAAACCTTCTTTCCATTCTCCATAGAGGGTTTTCAACTACGTAACTCCTCCTTCTATAACATAGAAAACCTCAAATGGCCCAAGCTAATGTGTCATGAACGTCCCTAGATTCTTTATGAACTTACTGTCATATAACATGACCAAATATCCCTGCTTAGATGCTTTCCTCCTGATATGTCTGTCATGTAAGCCTTTTGTCATTCTTTTTGTACCTGCTGATGAAATTCTGAAATAAATATGTCTTCTTCCAGTTCCAACAAATGAGAAATCCTATCTTGAACAACACCGATGTCATCCATACCTATGAATGCTGCAATTTTTAAACTAGGAACCAAGTATTCTATAGGTACAACTACTTCTAAGCCATATACCAGCTTAAAGGGAGTCTGTGTTGTTAAATTTTTGTAAGTAGTTCTATAAGCCCATAATACTGTTGGAATTCTTAAATCCCAATCATCTGTTTTGACACTACAAATCTTAGTCAACGCTATCTCCAAGATCTTATTGAAAGCTTCGACTCTACCATTCGCCTATGAGTGGTATGGAGTTCTCTTCTGATGGTGAAATTTGAACTCATGAGTCAAGGCTTCAATAGTTTTGTTGATGAAGTTTGTGCCTTGATCACTCATGAGGATCTTCAGGCATCCAAATATGGTTATAATATCCTCAAAGATGAACTATGCATTTGTAGCTATACTACAGTCCTTAACTTCTCTTTCTTCTGCCCATCTGGTTAAATACTCTATCACAGTGATAATGTATCTCACTCATGTGCGCCTTCCTAGTGGGTTAATAGGTCCCACAAAGTCAATGGTCCATTTCTCGAATACTTGTAATGTTAATTGCAGTGCCAAAGGAATCTCATCCCTTCTAACAAGCTTTCCTACTCTTTGACACACATCGCAGGCTTTGTAGTATTCCTTAGCATCCTTGTGTAAAGTAGGCCACCATAGGCCAGCTCTAAGAATCTTTTGCGTTGTTTCTTTCCCTACATAGTGTCCTCTTATGATTCCTTCATGGGATTATACAAGAATCAATGGTATTTCTACCTCCATAACACATCTCCTCAAGATCTCATTTGGTCCCATCTTATACAACTGTCAAGCTATGATTTGAAAGTCGGCAGTGCAAACTACCAACTATTTCTTCTGAATGACTATGTACTTGTGAGGTTCCATTCCTGTGGTCAGGAACTGAACTATCTCGATGAAGTGGTCATCGTCTTTTCTGATGGCCAAAAACTATGCATATGATAGTGTATCCTCTAGACTAGTAGGTTCCTCTCCATGTTCTAATCTGGATAAGTGATCGGCTCCTTTATTCATTCTTCCTAGCTTGACCACAATTTCAAAATCATACTCCTAGAATAGTAGTAGCCATTTGCAGATTCTTCCCCCCAACATTGGCTTGTTGACTAAGTACTTTAATGAAAAATGATCAGTGAACATCTTAAAATGTCCTCCCAACAAAAAATGTCTAAACTTCTGTAGTGCATATACCATAGCTAAGCCTTCTCTCTTGGTCGTAGCATAGTTCCTTTTAGTTGTAGAAAGATTCCTCCTGGAAAAGGCTATAGGGTGGTCAATGTATCCTACACCTGACTATGCTAAAGCTTCTCCTAATGCAATGGATGAGGCATCGACATGAACATTGAACTCCTTACTCCAATCTAGAAAAACCAAGATTGGCGCAGTGACCATTCTCTTCTTTAATGTGTCGAATCTCTGCTGGCGTTATTTTGTCCATTGGAAATTACTATGTTTCTTTAATAGCTTCTCCATAGGTGTTGTTAGCTAATCATAACCCTTAATAAACTTCTTATAATATCACGTGTGTCCTAATGCAGTTCACACCTATTTTACTGAAGTAGGGGGAGGTAGATCAACAATGATGGAAATCCTTGAAGGATCCACCGACAACCCCTGCTTACACACAATATGCCCTAGCAACACTCCAAAGGGTGAAAAGAAAATATTTTTTTTCAAATTCATGGAAATCTAACATTGCCTGCACTTATCTAACATCAATCTCAAACATTCAATGGGGTCATTCAATAGGCTCAAGACAGTCCAATCATCAAAATATGATTCCAATAACTTGTGTAAAAAGTCCTTAAATGCTTCAATCACAACTCTGGAAAATATGGCTGGTGCATTCTTCAAGCCAAAAGGTATCACAATATATTGGAACAACCCCCATTCTATTGCAAATGTGGTCTTGTGTAGATCTTCCTTAGCAATTCTGATCTGGTGATAGCCTGAAAATCCATCTGAGAATGAGTAGACCTCCTGTCCTCCTACATTATCTAGAACCTCATCAGTAGAAGGTGTAGGGAATGGATAATGTAGGCATGCATCATTCAACTTCCTTAGATCTACACAAATTCTGATTTATCCTAACTTCTTGTCCTGGACCACCATAGGGATAATCCATTCAGATTACTCAACAGGTTCTATGATTCCTGCTTCCAACATTCTATCCAATTGAATCTTAAATTTTTCATTGTATTTGGGATTCAATCTGTAAAGTCTCTACTTGATAGGTCTTGCATCTGCTCTCAAGAGGATCTTCATTTCTCCCATTGGTCCTTTAATTCCCTTCATATCTATGAAATTGGTTGGAAACAAGTCCTGATACTCATGTAATAGCTTTGTGATCTTGATAATGGTAGCATCATCCCAATAGTCTCCAACGTTTTCTAATTTAGGTGTTTTCTCTGTTCCAATATTAACCTTCTTAATTTTAATGGCTTGTCCCACAAAGGGTAATTAAATTCCTGGTTTTATTAAGGTTGGTTGTCATTGATGTCAACCCTTGAAGAAATCCCTGCAGCACAAAGGTTTGGGTAACGAACCCATTATTTTTTGATGTAAAGATGACTCATTATTGTCTTTTCATGGTTGATAAGAAGTAAATATGGATGAACTCCAAAGTGGTCCCCTTATGGTGAAATCCCTCACGGGAAGATGCTTTGCAGAGTAAGAGAACCCATACTTAATTGTGTAATAATGAGGTGAAGGACAATTAATTTGTTAGGTAAACTATCCTAGATTGATAGTGCTTGTCATTCCATTTCCGGTGGTATGTGGAACGTCACATAACTCCTCACAGTTAGAGAGTTATGGCCATGAGAAGTTGGAGACCCCAGGTTTGGGTAATGGACCCAAGTTTGTTTGATGGATAATGGTATGAGTTATTATATATTTTCATATAATACTATTCTATATGGATAGTACATTTCATTCAATTTATAGTGGTATGTGGAATGCCACATAACTCCTCACGGTTTGAGAGTTATGGTCTTACGAAGTTGGAGGACCCTCATATGTCATCTAGAAGCCCCAAAAGGTCAAAGTAGTCAAAGTGGTTTAATAGATTTTAAAAGGTAAATAATAAAGTGAAGTAATGAGTGTATTATAATTCAAAATGAATACAAAATAAATTATTTCGATAATAAATTTAATGGAGAAATTATAAGTGGGTTAACCTTAAAATAAGGAAAGTGGGGCCAAGTGACCTAGAAGATGTTTTTAAGGAAGTTACTTGGAGAGTATAAATAAGAGGCAAGGCTCTGTCATTTCAAACACACTTGAGCATATTGAATATCTATATGTTTCTGAGGTAACCAAGGATATCTAAGCTGAAATTCTGAGGGAAGGTGAAGAAAAGAAGGTTGGAATGCAAGGAAGAATAAATTCTTTTGATGGTTCTTTCTAAGGTATGTTATTTACAGGTCATCTCACCATTTTCGCTATAACTTGTTTTCTATAATGATTCAGAACATGAAATTTCTATTCCATTGAGAAAACATATCCAAGTATCTGTGGTAAAAAAAATAGCATGTGGGATATTCTATTTTTGGAGTTACACACTGTGGAAAATAGGGCTTGTGGGTAGTCTTGAAACTAATAAAAAACAATTGTTTTGGGTAAAAACGTCATAACTTCTTCATAACAGATCCAAATTCAGTGAAACCAAATGTGTTGGTTAGGGTACAATATTTAGTATGTTTTGTAACAATTTTAGATCAATTCAACAAATATTACGTGTGGGGAACACTCTACAAGGTCGCTCTCTAGAATAATCCATAATTCAACAAGGTATGTCATTTTTTCTATAACTCCTTTTCTGAGAGGTTCCAAGTAGTGAATCCTGGAGGAGTTGTATAAAACACACTAAAGAACATTTTGTATTAGTTTCATATCTTTATACATTACAGGTACAAATTTATGAGTACTTCAAGTTAGGGTTGTTGACTAATCCAAAACTAGGCATGTGAGACTAAAAAAAAGTTTGAAGAAAATGCTAGTCTCTTGTTGTTGAAGTTAAGGAAGGTTTGCAGGAATGTGATCATATACACTAGGTCTATTACAGATCTACAAATTTGATTTGGATGATGAAATTGATGAGGGTGTTTGGTTGAGGTACATGTTGAGTACATGGTTGAGACAAGTAGTTGATGAGTTCGCACATACATGAGGTGTATAGTTGATGATGTTGGTACATATTGATGAGACATAGTTGATGAGTAGTTGACGCATGATTTGTACATACTTGGTGTTAGCGATATTTCTTGTCTCGGGACAAGAAATAGAAACAAGACAATGAAAGTCCCGAATCCCTGAGAGTTAATAGTGACCGTCCATCTGGAAAGGATGCGTGGCAGGAGATCAGCGTTATCGGAGAGGGTCCCGACAGGGAAGCGTCCATCAGAGTTGAAGCCATCGGGATATCAGAGATCCCGAGAGCAAGATTTTTATGCATTGCAGAATCGCGATACGTGATTTCTCGATCGTGACGAAGGTGGACCCCAGAAGAGGTCACGCGAGAAAAGGACAGGTGGCTGGCGAAGTCGGGATTCGACATATCGTGAGTCCCGTGGACTTATGCTTTTTGGAATCGAAAAGTACAAAAATCCGACAAAGGTATAGGGCTGCGGTCTTATCAGGGATTGGTCATATGAGCGGGAGCTGAGACGGGAGGGCCGGTACATGGAAGCGCTCATAGGAGAATCGGGGATCGGGGATTCGCGAGGACAGTGGTTGGTGGCAGCGGAAAGTCCGAAGCCCCGAAGCCCCGATATAGAGTCAGGGATCACCATGGCTAGGTGTAGAGGCAAAGAGGAAAGTTAGAAGGACCTGTGGATCGAGTTTGCACAGTGATTCCTGAAAGGAATCTAAAGCGCCGCTTCAGCTTAGAAGAGGGGATTTAAAATGATCCTGAGAGCAGGAAGGCACAGTGATGTCCCAGGTACCGATTCGATGTGGTATAAATTCCAGTAGCTGCCAGGAATGAATGAAGAAAAGAGAGGGTGGTTGAGGCCTCACCTCAATCATTAATTTCCAGGCATGGAGGGTCTGACCAACAGTCTTCTCAGGAGGGTCCTCTGTACCCATTCTTCCAGAGAAGCCAAGCCCAATTTCGTGACCAGCCGAAGGAGGTCTACACACGCTAACTCGGCATTTAAATGGCTCAACTACTCCCCTTGCTGGAGCCATGCGCAGTTAAGTTGGTGTCTGTCATGGGCGCATGATCGTCCTGAGTCTGCATGGGCAGACTGTCAGAAGCCATGCAGACGCAATTATTTAATGCATCGTCTTGTTTTTGCTGCTGGGGGGTGGTTTTTGAGTATATGTAGGCGTTTTTGCCATTTTTGTAAGGATGGATGGTAGAGCAGAGCTCACGCCTGTAAAGTTTAACAAACATTCTAGTTTGTTGGATATGCATTTGTATTTGAAATATCTTGTTTTATGACAGACAGTTTTTCTCGCTCCATCTAATTTTCGTCTCATGCTTAGAGAGTTCATGATTGACTGAGTCGCACAAATTAGTGCAGTTTTGTTATGATAAATGATTTATCGTTGCATTATTGTATTCTCTGGTGTTTTGTATTCAAGTGCAAGAAGACCTTGCGTTTGGATGCCTTCTTCTACAGTCTCTTAGGAACCTGTCGTTTGTAACAGACCTTCGCACTCTTTCCATATAAGTCTTCCACCTGTCCACCCTTTACTACGACTCACTGTCTGAAGTTTATTAAGACCTCACTCACCTATGCATGCCTGGCCTAGTTTGGAGTTGGAATGATATCATTTTGAGTTGGCTTCCATTCGCTCACCCCATATATAAACAAACCGTGACACAAAGCTGATGGGCGTCGGGCTCTGCTCCTGATAGCAATCCAGGAGTGACTTCCGTCGCCAACATTTCTGGCGCCGTTGCTGGGGACGAAGTTGAAGATTTTCCCTGGGCAGAATGACATTGAGTCTCTGATTCTAAAGGTGCATCAGACATCAGAGCCCTTAAGGATTGCGACTGTGCACCCAACGACTCCACTGTGGTGACTCCATTGTCTCCACATCACTGCTTCGGCTATGACTACTGTTAGCACACCTGAAAGCTGATGCTAAGGAGCTTTCTCGAGAAGGTTTCAGCGGCTACTTTCTCAACCTGAGGAGCTTCCTGGGTTAATGACATGTTAAGATCTGGCCTTTGATGGTGAACAAGGACCAGACACACTTGAAGCTGCGCATCTTTCACCTGGCGACTCCATGATTC